>PVJI01009691.1:0-64136 GCA_004026765.1 Micronycteris hirsuta | reverse complement strand
TTTTTTCCCTATTGGTTCCCTGTAAATCTTCCTCCATTATCCTTATCGTATTCTTCATCTGTTCAACTATTTGCGTCCACCTATTTTCCAGTTTTGTTAACAATTTGATTACAAGCATTTTAAATTGCGCATCTGATAGGTTGACTATGTTGTCATCCGTTAGTTGTAATTTGTTCTGATCCTTCATTTTGGCCATTTTTATTCTTTTTATTTCGGTGCACTTGTCAGCTGGCAGTTGACTGCGACCTGGGTCTCTTTTTGGATGACGTTGCCTCTGGGGGCGGGGTCTGGGAGGAAGCAATGGCGGCCTCCGATCACCGCCGGCTTCCATCACTCCTCCACTCCCCAGCTCCCCACCGCCTCCTCTGCCAGACTCGGTTCTGCTGGCTCAGCCCTGGCCTCTCTCTGGCAGCGTCGCTGGCTTGCGGGATTCACCCGTTGTTCAGGGCCACGCCCTGTTCAGGCACAGGCGGCCTGAGTTGTGGAGTAAGTCGCGGCGTGAGTGAGACCCTCTGTGAGCGCTGCTTCCTCCGCCCGTTTCTGCCCTGCTTACCAGCCTGGATGTTCGTCTTCTCCTACCTCCTGGGTGTCAGACTTCCCTTCAGTTCGATTCTGTCTGTTCTGGTTGTTTAATTTTTCACTACTGCATTCATTGTATGGACATTCTGGATGTGCGGGCAGCGAGTGCGACCACCTACGCTGCCATCTTGGCGGAAGTCCCCCACAATTCCAAGTTTTAATGTCTCACCTGTGGATAAAGAAGAGAGGGGAAGGGAGAAAAAGAAGGAAAAGAAAGCAATAGAAACGGAAATAGAAAGATAAAGAAAAAATAATACTCAAATAACATAAAATAAAATATAATGCAAATATGAGATAAAAAGAAGAGAAAACTAGGAATACCATATGAAGGGAAGGTAGAAGGAGTTAAAAAAAATAGAAGGACAGATAGGAAGAAGGGTGGGGACAAACAAACAAAGAAACAAAGAGAAAACAAAAGAAAGAAGAAAAAAAGAAAAAAAAAAGACTTCTGTTGGCTGGCTTCAACAGCGTCTGGTCATGGCTGCGTCAGGCTGGGAAGATATCAGACTTCCCCAGCTTTCTTCCTCGGCTGCACTCTTAGCTGCTGACCTGCCTCCAGCTGAGTTGCTAGGAATTCGCAGCATCTCCTTTGGGCTGTCTGATCCCCACCCTAAGTCAGAGTTTGTGAGGTCTGTGTCTCCCTTCAGTGGGGTTCGATGTTTTTCTCCCACGGAGGGAGTCTGCACAGCAGGTCTCCAATCACAGTTGCTGGGTTGTGTCTCAGGCCCTCCCAGAATGAGCTCCGTGCCCCTGTATTTGTTGAGCGCTTTTGTCTCTGGATTCGGGGCTTGCAAGCCGCAGGCCTGGGCGCCCAGTTGGGCGCCGCCCCTGCCTGGCTACGCCAGGTGCGCACCTGGTCCTGGAGTTCGGGGCCTGGATCTCCCGTTCAGTTCAATCTCGAATTCCTCCCGCTGGGATCGCCGGCCTCTGCAGACCAGTCCCCACGTACACACCGACCTCCGGACTTCTGGAGACCAAGGCTCTCCCAACAGACACGCGCGCCTGCTTTGGCAACTCTCACACCCCAATCCAGCTCCCTTCCACGGATCCTGGAACAAACCGGGAAGCTGCTGCTACTGGATCCGCAGACCTCCAGGCTCCCCGCGAGACCCGAGGGACCCCTTCCTTCCGAAGCAGACTCCCTACTGGCTGATCTTTCAGTTTTATGTGCAATCCTGGTTGCCAATCTTCCTGAAATAAATCTGGGCGATTGCTCCGCTCCTCAGAAAATCAGCCAGATATCCCACCAATGGGCTGGAGGAAGCTGATCCCACTCCCTCCTACTCCACCGCCATCTCCCCCCGCCCTGTTTTTCTTTTTCTTTTAATAGACATTCACTTTATTGACTAACTGCAAATATTTTCTATCAGCAAGTCTCAAAAAATGGTTCACCTTGTCCTTAAAAGACATGTTATTCAAAGGAAGGAAGAATGTTTCTTCTTTCCTTGAAGCACAGGAAAGGTAGACAAAGACTCTTTGACCAAACTGCAGTCAATCTTCTCTAAACCGTTTTAGAGATGAGGCTTTGACCTTTGGATTTCCAGATTGGCCATTACATTGTTCAAGAACCTGGTTGATGAATTTGAACCAGTATCTTCTATCCTCAATATCTGATCATCTTCTCTTGACTTTAGCAAGAATACTATTAAGTCAATTTAGAATGTATGCCCACCCTTGACATTTTGTCTTAGTAATTGTCTATCCATAGCTTTCCACACAGCCAGCTCCTGGACTGCAAATCTACTCTTGTCCATGCTGCATCTGGAGGTGAGCCCTACCTTTCCTCTCACCTACTATAAAACTCCATTTCAGGAGTCTCTTGAATAAATTTTTTTGTTATCTTTAACAAGTATCAGAATAATGTTTTCTTTTTAATTTTTTTTAATTTTTTATTGTTGTTCAAGTACAGTTGTCTGCCTTTTCTCCTCACCAACCCCCCCCACTCCATCCATCCCCACCTCCCACCCTCAAACCTACCCCCTTTGGTTTAGCCCATGTGTCCTTTACACATATTCCTTGATGGCCCTTCCCTTGCCCCCCACTATCTTCACCCCACTCCCCTCTGATTACTGTCAGTTTGTTCTTTATTTCCATGTCTCTGGTTATACTTTGCTTGTTTGTTTGTTTTGTTGATTAGATTCCACTTATAGGTGAGATCATATGGTATTTGTCCCTCACTGCCTGGCTTACTTCACTTAGCATAATGCTCTCCAGTTCCATACATGCTGTTGGGAAGGGTAGGAGCTCCTTCTTTCTCTCTGCTGCGTAGAATTCCATTGTGTAAACGTACCACATTTTTTTATCCACTCATCTACTGATGTACACTTAGGTTGCTTCCAGCACTTGGCTATTGTAAACTGTGCTGCTATGAACATTGGGGTGCATAGGTTCTTTTGAATTGGTGTTTCAGGGTTCTTAGAATGATTTTTTTCTATAACAGTATAAAAGAAAATACAGGTGCCTATTACAAAACAATAATTTTTCTGACTAAGACTCATCATAGTCCAAGGATAGACAGGAAATCAAAGTATTTCAATCCTCTTAATTGTGCTTCAGGTTTGCCTTTTAGCTGGTATTTAGTAGTGATATTGACGTAGCCTTCTAAATTAATATAATAGTGTTTATAATCATGAGTTTTATTTTAGTCTGTGATCTTTAGGATATTATTTGACATAAGATTTAATACGTCCTTTATTAAAAGAGCACAATAATATATTTATGATAGGCTTGTTGTGAGAATTAAATGAGATAATACAAATATCATATGATCTCACCTTTAAGTGGAACCTAATCAACAAAACAAACAAGCAAGCAAAACATAACAAAAGACACTGAAATTAAGAACAATCTAACAGTAATCAGAGGGGGGCGGGAGGGAATAATGGGGGAAAACAGAGGTAGGGTTTTCAGGAGCAACTATAAAGGACACATGGACAAAACCAAGGTGGGGTGGGATCAGGGGAGGGAAATGGGGATGGCTGAGGTGGGGAGAAGTAGGAGGTAAATGCAGACAACTGTACTTGAACAACAATAAAACAAAAAATAAATGAGATAATATATATAAAAAGCTTAATTAGTGCTTAGGGCATAGTAGGTGTCCAATAAATATTAGCTATTTTAATTTTCAATATTAATAATAATTAAGTACTTTTCAGTTTTTATGAGTTGTTCTATTTGTTATATCAGATATTCCCAGGAATTTCTTTTAAAACTATTTTCTAGTTAACACCATATTCTGAGATTACTGATCTCATGGGAAGGTGTGTTTTGATATGTGAGCCATATAAACATGGATAATGTTAAGTCCCCTTCATAATTCTATCTAAACAAATCATGACCAAATTTTTTTCTAATTATAAAAACATTCATCTGGAGACCAGATAACATTTTTTTAAAGATTTTATTTATTTTATTTTTTTAGAGAGAGGGGAAGGAGAAAGAGAGGGAGAGAAACAGCAATGTGTGGTTGCCTCTCACATGGCCCTTACTGGGGACCCGGCATGCAACCCAGGTATGTGCCCTGACTGGGAATCGAACCGGGACTGCTTGGTTTCCAGCCCACGCTCAATCCACTGAGCTACACCAGCCAGGCTAACATTTTAATATATTATACATAATCAGAAAAATTCTGTAATTTCTGGCAGATAAAAATATTAATGTGGATAATAAAAAAATAAAATAAAATAAATAGTAATGTGGAAAAAATCCATTCTTTGATTCCTAAGAAGGAAAAATATTGTAGAGAGGTATTGTAAACTCAAAAACATATACTTTCTAAGGGGGTAGGGTGGGGCTGGGTGGAGGTGAGAAAAGGGAGAAAGAGTAAGAAAAACTGTAATAGCATAAACAATAAAACATATGGAGCTCAAACATAAAAAAATATACTTATTAGTAATGTGAACCATATGAAATCTCTGCTCAATGGCAAAAATAACCAGATATCAGAAATTTCCCATTTCAAACTAAATATCTATTAAATGTATTTCTATGATTAATGTTAACTACATTTCTCTTTTGTGAGTTCTAATTCTAAAAGGATAACATACTTGTGTAAGCCTTGTTTTGCCCAGGCCAACACTAAACAATCATAGGTTAAGTCCCATGCAAATGAAGGTGAAGCATTGTATGAGTGGGATTCTTAGATATAAATGTCAAAATCCACTTTGGCTGACTAAGCAGAAAGAAATTTCCTGGAAGGACACATCATAGAAATAAAAAGGAAGGTTGGGAAATCAACCTTACATAGGAAGCCCAAGACTAAGACTTGTCAACTTAGAGTCCACCATACTTTGGGACACTGCAGTCTCTGACATTAACAATAATGCTATTCTACCATAAATGCTGGAATAATTTTAACTTGATCTTGCACTTTCTCAATATTTAATATTCTGGGAAAAAAATAAATAAAACTCTGGGAAGGAGTATCTGATTAGCAGATAACACATCCTCTCATGATATAGTCCATGTGACGACTTCCCTTCTTTGTCTTCTGTGATGGGAGACAGCCCTGCATCCTACCTATCTTGTTGTTTTTGCCAAAATAGGAAGTCTGTTTATATGCAGGCACATGTACTTAGTTCATTATCTAGAACTTTCTCTTTGAATTTATTCCTATATAACACTCTGTTAGAGTAGTACTAGATTGCTACAGACTGAAGAGCTTTTGCATTTTCAATTAGGTTTGTTGTTCATATAAATATATGTTCCTATTTAGAAATATATATATGCATCCATGTAAGTCTAAAAATAAAGTAGAAATTAAAATGATGCACCAACACATAATGTGTTGTAGAATTATGCAACTGAAACCTGTATAATTTTGCCAACCAGTGTCACCCCAATAAATTCAATAGAAAAGTGCACATTCCAAAGCATGACAAAAAAGTCTATGAAGTCATTGAAAGTTATTTTACATTATTAGTAATAAACCATATATTGTATTTTTAAAAAATAATGAAATAAAGTGTAGTTTCTAGCCTTCAAAATGTTGGTGGTTCAGAATTACCACTTTGTTTAATTTTTCTCAATTGTACTGTCAGTGTCAATTGTTGTTACACAAAAACTGATGAAAAGTAACGTGAAGAAAAATTTTTGTTGTTTTATTTGACAAATATATTTGAGTGCTGTTGGAGATGGTATTCCCACATAAGGGAAGTCACACATTCAATTCTTGTATGAAAAGTATGGGAGATCATCAGTTTAACAAAGGGGGAAAAATCAATTTTCAGTTCATGTACTTGTATACATTTCACCTAATGGTCTTGTGTGCATTGAAAAGTAAATAAACCTGTTTGTTGATGACTATGCTTTCTATTAATAATAGAAAAAATGTTTGCATTGTTTTCAATGATTAAATAATTTTTCACAATAAATGAACTCATCTTTTTCTAAGGTGAAAGATTTCATTCAAATTAATTTTAAACCTATGTGCTTTAGGAGAAGTAAAAACTGTATTAAGAAATAATAAAACTATATTTAATCACAATTATTTCACAGTGGGAATGAAAGTGACTGAATCTTACCATCCTATGACATTTCAGTTCTATGAAAGATATTTCAAGTGTATGGAAGAATTCTAGAATTTCAAAGACAGTGTATTCCTTACCTGAAGACTTCTTAGCACATTATATTCCCAATCTCAACGATCTTTCCATTTACTCATTTAAAAGAAGCCTGAATTAACTTAGCTTTAGAACATGCTTTAAAATTGCAACCTATTCTTTCTTCTGAACTAGCACATTGAAATCACTTTAAGTTTTTATCCTAAATTTAGCTGTTTGTAAATGCTTTCTTCTTTATTGTAAAATGTTAGGAGGACTTTGTTTGCTTGTTTTTATCCCTTTTCATCAAAACTAGATTTTTTTATCCCTTTTCTTCAAAACCAGGTGTTAAGGGCAAAACAATTCGCAATATCAAACTGATAGAAAGTAATTAAACATTCACTAAAGCGTAGTTACAATACAACAGTTGGATATATTTAAAGAAAACGTTTTTGTCCTTTAGGGCTTCATTCATAACATGGTCATATTCATTTAAGCAATAAAATAACTCATACATGAATAAATTTAATAAAATACTGGTGCAGCACTTTTCCTCTAATTGGTAATATATTTATTGAACCCACAGCTTAGCATTTGAAGATGGCTGGAGCCTTATGCAGAGGTGTTGCTTCTGCATCATGAATCAGAGGGTCTTTATTGAATGTTGAGTTCTGATCTTGTTGCAATTAGCATGATATTCAATCATGTTTGGCCATTTAATTTTTTATTTAAATTTAAACTATGCTCTATAAATTACATACTTGGCATCCTTTGTCTATAAGAAAGGAATAACATTTTTAGGAAGACCAAAAACTAAAATTCTAGGGTTTTTATTTCATTTTTTGCCTCAGTTATTCCTACATCACCAGAGAAAACAATTTGGGATAATTTTTATTCCATGAATAATAATGTTTTTCTCAATGTGAGTATACATTTATGGTATTTATCTCATAATGGAAAACATGGTTGAAAGGGGACTCTTGATTTGGTTCCACATCCAGGGACTAAGTTATCCATACTGATGTTTTCCCAAAGAAAATGTTACCAAAACAGAATACAAAAATATTAAACTTCAGAATAAAAATAACTATGTTTATGTCTATTTTTGCCTTCAAGATAAATTTGATATGAAAGTATATGTATATGGTACACGTGTGCATCTGTGTGTCTATGTGAGAGAGAGCTGCATCTATATAGTAGATGGTTTCTTCTGAGTTAGAGAAATCTGGAGCAACGTGATCCTCCCCAGGGCACCAGCATGTGCTATATCAATTGAGTATTCAGCATCCGATGTTCTAAGATATAAAAAAGAGGAAACAAACAAACAGACAACAAAAGCAACATGGGCAACTAAGAGAAGGCCAGAAAGCAAATGACATACATCTGTCTTTTCCCCTCCACCTCCTTCTTGGTTTCTAATTTCCTAATTCTGTTCCCAAAGTGCTTTTACCATGTAATGTAAGTGAATGGTCAAAGACATGATGTCACCTGAGAGATAACCTTGACCTTAGCTCTACTCGTTGTGTACTTCTGGGCCCCATTGGCTTATACAAAAAGAAAAGTCAAAGGGTTCAAACCCAGTCCTAGAGCATCATATGAACAAGCATGAGTAGGAAAATTATCTTACCGTACCTCCTTTCTGATTCTGTCACTCAAGGCACTGGATGCAGGCGATTCTTGTCTGTTTGTTTGTTTAAGATCCACCCATATAGGCAAGACCTAGTCATTTATGACTCATCTATTATATATTGATTAGACAGGCAAAGTTTAATGAATCCTGAAAACAGACTTTTATTTTCAGCTAGCTGTTACTTACAATACAAAATTATCAAAGTCTTTTGCTCAAAATAATATATTTTATCAAAAAATTCTTAGGCTGATTTTTACTTCAGCTTTTTCCAAAATGAGATTATTATAAAAATAGACTAAAAGAGAAGAAATTCCCCAAATAACATGTATGTATAACCCATATTTCTCCAAAATACACCAGTCTAGGAGTAACGATAATGGCCAAAAAAGAATAATAAAACAGCATTTGTCTGTTTTTGCCACTACCTATAAAATTTGAGGAGTCTCAGCTTCCTTCAGATTTTCTCCATGTCCCTTATGGGGACAACCAAAAATCAGTCCATGCAGCTGATATGCAGACAGTACAATTTCCTCTTTCATAAACCTGGATACCCCAGGGAGTACTCAATTTTTTGTCTCCTACTCCAGCTGCTGTGAAGACATGTCTTTCATCTCCTATACTCTGATGTTGCAACTCTGATATAGTTCTTTTCCTTCATTCTACAGAGAGGCTGGATTTTTTTTTTTTTCTGCTTTGGCTAATGTGACCACAGGGATCAATAATTACCTAAATTACAGAAAGTATTACACTCTGCTCTGTAGGCTACTAAACTATGGTTGCTCTGTTCTTTTCATTGTTTACAGAGATTTTAAGGAATAGGCTCTTTCTATTTGGACCCCTATACTCAGGTCTCTATTGTAAATCTTTAAGGAAAGAGAAGGAAAACATAACATTTGATATATACCAGAAATGTTCATCTTCTCCCAAACCTTAAGGCAAGTTTGTGTTCCTTGACTCTTTTCTCAATATATTTGTTCTTTCTTAGGAGGTTCATTAGTCCTTTATGCAAACAGACCCTGGTAGACACTTTTTTTGTTGTTGTTGTTCAAGTACAGCTGTCTGCCTTTTCCCCCCACTTTTCCTCCCCAACCCCAGCCATGCCCACTTCCGGCCCCTGATTCCACTCCCCTTGATTTTGTCCACGTGTCCTTTATAGTTGTTCCTGAAATCCCTTCCCATTTCCCCCTCTCCTTTATCCCTGCCTACCTCTCCTCTGATTACTGTCAGTTCTTAATTTCAATGTCTCTGGTTATATTTTGCTTGCTTGTTTGTTATGTTGATTAGGTTCCACTTAAAGGTGAGATCATATGGTATTTGTCCCTCACCATCTGGCTTATTTCACTTAGTATAATGCTCTCCAGTTCCATCCACGCTGTTGCAAAGGGCAGGAGCTCCTTCTTTCTTTCTGTTGCATAGAATTTCATTGTGTAAATATACCATAGTTTTTTGATCCATTCATTTACTGATGTGTGCTTAGGTTGCTTCCAACACTTGGCTATTGTAAATTGTGCTGCTATGAACATTGGGGTGCATAGGTTCTTTTGGATTGGTGTTTAGGGTTCTTAGGATTAATCCCAGCAGTGGAGTTGCTGGATCAAAAGGCAGTTCCATTTTTAGTTTTTTGAGGAAATTCCATACTGTTTGCTACAGTGGTTTCACCAGTCTGCATTCTCACCAACAGTGCACTAGGGTTCCCTTTTCTCCACATCATCTCCAACACTTGTTGTTTGTTGATTTCTTTATGATGGCCATTCTCACTTTTCATATGTCTCTGGGCCCTCTGTATGTCCTCCTTGGAGAAATCTGTTCAGGTCTTTTGCCCATTTTTTAATTGTGTTGTTTGTCTTTCTGGAGTGGAGTTGTGTGGGTTCTTTATATATTTTGCAGCTCAAACCCTTGTCTGAGGTATCATTGGCAAATATGTTTTCCCATTGAGTTGGTTCTATTTTCATTTTAATGCTGTTTTCTTTAGCCAGGTAGGAGCTTTTTATTTTGATGAGGTCCCATTTGTTTATTCTTTCCTTTATGTCCCTTGCTCTAGGGTATATATATATCAGTGAACATATTGTTGTGTGGACTATCTGAGAATTTCCTGCCTTTGTTTTCCTCTGGGACTTTTATGCTGTCATGACTTATATTTAACTCTTTTATCTATCTTGAATTTGTTTTTTGTGTATGGTGTAAGTTGGTGGTCAAGTTTCATTCTTTTGCATGTCGTTGTCCAGATTTCCCAGCACCACTTGTTGAAGAGGCTATATTTACTCCATTTTATGCTTCTACCCCATTTGTCAAATATTAATTGACCATAGAGACTTGGGTTTATTTCTGGGCTCTCTATTCTGTTCCATTGGTTTATGTGTCTGTTCTTATGCCAGTACCAGGCTGTTTTGATTACAGTGGCCTTGTAATTCAGTTTGATATCAGGTATTAAGATCCCTCTTACTTTGTTCTTCTTTCTCAAAATTGCTGTAGCTTTTCGGGGTTTTATGGTTCCATATAAATCTCTGAAATGTTTGTTCTATATCTGTAAAACACGTCATTGGTATTTTAATAGGCATTGCATTGAATCTATAAATTGCTTTGAGTAGTATGGACATTTTGATGATGTTAATCCTTCCTATCCATGAGCATGGTACTTGCTTCCATTTGCTTGTGTCTTCCTTAATTTCTTTCTTCAGCATTGTGTAGTTTTCTGAGTACAGGTCTTTTACTTCCTTGGGTAACAACAAGGAAAATAAAGTACGTAGGAATAAACCTGATAGACATTTAAATGGGTTCACTACACTTGCTGAAACATATCTGAATCCTAGGGTGAATTCAGCTTAGTCTCTCAAGCTAAGATCCCTTCACCATACATGCAAATATATTTCAATGACAATATTTTATTTGAGAATGTTATTTTCTTTATTATTTTAAATATAATCATGAATGAGCTTCAAGTGAATTATTTTATTATATCTGTCTCTGATGTGTCGTACTTTATATTTGAGACTAACTGACTTTTCTACTAGAGGAACAAAGAAAACATAACCTCTTAATGTCAGTTTGGATGACATGGTACCAGAGTCACTGACTGAATTTCCTAGTGTTTTTCTTAAGAGTAACCATCTTGGCCATTCTCAAGGACTTCCAGAGATTGGAGAACCAAGCACATCATTTTGACTCATAATGATCTGCTCAAAGAAGCACTTCTCTAAGAAATAACTGTTTCACTGTGATAGGCTATGGTCAAGTTCTTTGAGCTCAGTCACCTCTAAACCTTGTGTGCAACAAGTAAATAATTGTCCACTTGTCATTCTTACATATTTTCAAATCTATTGCACATGGGTGATGCATTGTCATTTTTACATATTGTGTGGAAAATGCATATGCAGTATATCTAGTAAAATAATTCTAACCTAAGCCTAGAAGTGACATGGTCTCCCCAAAAATGTTTCTAAACCATGTAATGTTGGAGTTTTACATTTATATGACCAGGGTATAAGAAGTTTCTAAATCCACACTTCATGTTTCCTGAACCCTGGCTGGGATTCAGTCCTCACCCAAGACAGATGCAGAGTCTACCACCCTCTGAGCACATATATAAATGAGAGAACAGGAGGAGGTTCCAGAAGCCCTGCTCATTAAACTTCTCTTGCCCTTTTCTGTAACCTTTAAGCTTGCAGTAATACAATGTAGCTTTATTAAAACTGATATTAAAATGACTAGTTATGTAAATTTTTAAAAATTTTCCTCTGTGAGACTAAGTAATTTGCCATACAAATAAAGGTTTTGACTAAGAATAAAAAGAGATAAAGGTTTGATATTTCTATATTTATTTAATCCATTCTTAATTGATTATTAATTAAATGTATTATAATAATGAGACTATGCCCATCATTTACATAGCTTTCCAATATCAAATGTGTGACTTCTTTCTTATGCCCTGACTTTGGGACCATGAGTGGAGTTAGTAATGTGGTCCCTTAGACTTCCACATGGATTGGATGAAATAAAGGAGAAACGACAAAAGGATTTGAAGAGTTTGATGTATACTAACTGTAACAGGCTTCCATGTTTCTTTTCCCTGCTATCATAATTTGAACCATGTTTTTTTTTTCAGAAGGAGTCTGATACAATAGAGAGGATTCTGTAATTCTCAGTCTTCAAACACCAGGACCAAAATATTATCTTAAAATTTTCTACAGTGGAAGCTGATTCATAAGACTAGAGATGTTAAAATATGAGTTATCTGTGAGAAAAAGAAAGAAAAAGATCTCTATTGAAAAAGATCTAGGGTAGAGCAAGAAAGAAAAGAGACAACCAAAAAGAAACTCTGTAAAAGATATCTCTGAGAAAGGTCACTCCAATTGATGTAGGTTTTTCTGTTACAAATTCCTTTTTATGTGCTGAGCTGTTAAATGCTAAATCTTCCCCTTTAAAATGGACTTCAGTTTCCTTATGGAAAAGGTCTCTAACCCCTGCAACTGATGGTCAGTCCCTACATATGTATTTCATTTTATGTCATGTGTTCTTTGCTCATGCCTTCTATTTTTCTTATTCGGTGCCCCTATATAAGGGCAGTTATTTGTCTGAAACATCATTGTGTGAATGTGCACTGATATCCTCTTGTGTAAGTGCCTCAGGGACATTCTTTTCTGATGGATGTTCCAGATGTCAGAGTTTACAACTGTTCCTAAGTATAAAATGTGTATGCTAACCAACAAAAATAAAGTTTTGTAAGATGTATAATTTTAAGCTGAGAAGCTCATGTAAATGGATATAGCAAGGTGTAGATATATAAAACATCTCATATTTGTTTGAAATATATATAACTTCTAGTAACTTGAAGGAAATGAGCTGAATTGAGAATCATATATTTAAGTGGCTAACGAAGATAGCACAAGTGAAAGGTTTTCTGGCTCCCACAGGATTATGATTTGTTTCCCTTGCCATGATATTAGATAGCCAATGATTTGGGAAGAAAAAGAAGGAAAATTAGAATTTTAATAAGAAATGTCAATCCTTGAACATAAATAGAATTTAATAGCTTTGTGAGCTTTTTAACATTTAATGTAATCCACACTGCAGTTAGTGATGGCATAAGGGTTAATAGAAAGAAGCCTAGATGATATACTCCACTTCAGCACTTATATGTAATAATCATTCAAACATCCACTCGACTAATATTTAAATGCTTAATATGTGCGTGCATATAGTCACTCAAGAACTGGAAACAACTATAACATCACTTGGCCTTTACTACCTAATCTGTAAAATGGATGTTTCCTTAACCCTAGTGAGGACAGAAGCTAAAGGTGGCCTATTTAACTTAAATGACTGATTTATAATTTTAGTATTCTAGTATTTATGATAAATTTGATTTGGTATTTAGTATTACAGATTTATAAGTTTAGTATTCTTTAGTATTTGATATTTAGTATCCTTATTTTCCTTCTCTCCCTCTCACAGAAAAAAATCTACAACCAGTAACAGCCATAAACAAATGACAGAGAAAACCATGCTTAGGAAAGCCTTCTGATTTTAAGAATTATTTATTCAATAATTTCTTGAATTCTAGATTTCTGCATTTTAATTTTCTCCCCCACACAGGATAATAATACAGAGCAGGATGAATTGAAAAAGATCTTGACAAAAATTGTAAACTATTTCACAACCTAGATTTAGTAAATTCACTAAAACTTTAAAATGATAGCATAGCATTAAAGGTTGGTAATATGATATACTATTCACTTTCAAAACAAAATTAATGACATATTCAGAAAGCTTACCTTCAGAAAGGCGAGATCTTACCAAGGAAGGTTTTTGATCATTGTCACATTAAAATTTAGGAATTTTTAATCAAGATCTTTGTAAAAAGTCAGTTTAGGACCCTTTAAAACTACAAAATTAAAGTATTTACTTTAAAAATAGTCATTTTATATCCCTTTTATATCCTATAATATTGTACTCTTCTTATAAATAACTAATTTAAAGTTATCATATTTTTTAGTTACATGATCTGCATTTTAAAAGGTTTGAAATTCTTTGGCTACTGCTATGTTTTTAAATTCTTACCAGAGAAAATGTGTACCTGATTCACAATCAAATAAACCATTATGAGAATTTAATTTGAATTGTGGACAGTGGCAATAGAAACATTCAAAACAATGAAAGGTCTTGATTAGTTGATTTCTTGTATGATATGACTGTTTTACAAATTCATAATAGAAGGCAAGTATTATTTTGTTATCTGTGGTTGTATGGAATTTTCATCATTGTAGATTTTGAAAGCTCTGAATGTACAAGTCTACGACTACACACACACACGAGTTTCTGTATGTCTCTTCAATTTTAGTTAAAATGGCTGGATGAATTTTTACCAGTTAATAGAAATTATTATCTGAACATTTTCTTACTTGCTATGCTGCAGTTTTCTAGTCCTTTAGACAGAAAGGGCAGATATTTGTTATGATGTTGTTTTTGTCTACACCCCCTGGCATTTCTGGGTGGTTGGTTTCAGCTAGGATCTATGAAGCAAAGAGAAAACCCAAGGAACTCACAATTCTATCTTATATCACCATCTGTTAGTTTTTTATTTTGAATCTTATAAGCATGGAAACATAAATATGTATTTATTGTTTGACTTCTTTGGCTCAACAGAGCCTTCATGAGATATACTTATATTATTGTGTGTAATAGTAGTTCATTCTCATAGTTATATCGTATTCTGTGGTATACACACACCACACTGCGTTTATCCACATACTGCTGATATCTTGGATATGTATCTTTTGTCAAGCAAAGGCATTGTAAATATATTCTGCCATTCTATGATGGATCTTGGTGGGCAGAAATTTTAGTTTTAGTGAACATATTTATTAACTTTTTTATTTTGTGATTAATGAGTTCTGTGCTATGCTACCCCAAAGTAATGAAAATATTCTGCTATGTTTTGATTTAGAAGACCCATATTTAGGGCTTTTATATTAGTTTTATTATCCATTTCAAACTAATTTTCATGTTTTGTTTAAAGTATATGTCAAGATTCATACACAAAGAACAGCACAACCAGACAAACCATAATCAAATTTCTAAAAAATATGATAAGATGAGGCTATGTAAATTATAACTTATTAAAGACATTTGCATTTTGAATAGTGATCTGAAAAGACAGAAGTTTAAGAGTTCTGGAGGCTGGTTTAATTGCCTGGTAACATAGATATGTGTTTAATTTTTCTGAGAAAATACCTGACCAATTTCCAAAGTGGTTGTAAAATTTTCTACTTCCAAAGCAACATACGAGAGCCTCAGTTTCTCCATATTGTTGTTAACACTTTTCAATTTTAACTATTTTAATGGGTATCTCATTATGATTTTAAATTTCCCTGCTAACTAATGCTGCTGCATACTTTTTAATACCTTTGTTGGAAATTCATGTATCTTTCTTTATGAGTGAATGTTTAAGTCTATGGTCCATTTTTATAATGAAGTTTATTAAGTACGTCAGACATGGTTGGCATTCTCAGTATACAGTCAAAAGGAAAAGAATACTGACGAAATGAATGAGAATACTGGCATAGGATGAGTTGACTCAGCATTGTGGAATCAGGGGTGGGTCACATGGGGAAACGGTTTTTAGGCAGAATCTCAGAGCATTAAGGTTGAATTTTAATTATATACATTAGTCAACACTTACTAATAGAATATCAGCTTTTTCATAAGAAGTTGAGTATCTAGCTTAATAAAACACTATATTCTCTTTTTTCTCTCAATAAGCTGAAGTTTAATTATTTGTATTTAACATTTAGATTTTTTATTTATCTTAAAACATGAATAAATTATTAGCATTCACAGTAGCATTTAGTTGCTATTCATAAGACTTCATATATTCTAAAAATGTAAACTATTGACATATTGATCATTTGCCAAGTTGAAATTAAAAGCTTTACCTTCACATATGCCACCACTACATCAGGTTCTCATCAAAATATCCATCTGTTATTTTTCCTTTATTGTAATAAGTAAAAAAATACATTTTTCATGTAACATAATCAAGAAATGGAAAATTGGATGTAGTTATAAACCACACAGGAACTTGGGATTGAATGGCATGTGGTATGAAAAAGGAAATGAGACTATTTCATTTAAATCCAGATGTATACAGCACCTAGGTTTACATCTAGATAATAAGAACAAGCAGCCATAACTGGTGTGGCTCTGTGGATTGAAGGCTGATCTGTGAACCAAAGGGTTGCCAGTTTGATTCCCAGTCAGGGCACGTGCATGGTTGCAAGCCAGGTGCCCAGAGTGGGCGTGGAAAAGGCAATCACACATTGATGTTTCTCTCCCTCTCTTTCTCCCTCCCTTCCCCTCTCTGAAAATAAATAAAATCTTTTAAAAAGAGAATAAACATGTTTCGTAAATTTTTTAACATCCGACTTCATTGTTATATTTGTTTTACCTAACACTAACATTTCTTTACAAGCATGATTCCACAATGTTGCTTTAGTGAATTACAGCAGAACAAGGACTTCCATACCAGTATTCTGACACATTCCTCTGAAAAATACCCAGATACTATTTAATGTCCTTTGTTTTCCTTTAAGTTATATTAATTCCAAGATGTTTACCCTTATTTGATATCATAGCAATGTAAAGAGACTATCAAATCCCCTAATCACATTACTGTCTTTGCCAGAAAACTGCCATCTCTATAAAAGAGGAGAAAAAAAAAAAACAAACAAAAAAAACCAGTGTGCTAGCTAGTGAATGAAAATGCTATCATTTCTGCTTCTTTATTTTCAGTCCTCTCTTGTTATCAATTATCTACCATAAGCTATAAAAGTGATGTTTACTGAAATGTGTGAAGCTTCAGAATATAACTGAAGATAAGTGCTAAATTATATATAATGTAATCTGCACAGAAAAAAAAAACACATTATAGATTACATTTTCAACTATTCCAGATACTTATCATCAACAGAAAACAACAGAGTTAGCCATGGAGTAAAACCAGCCCATGCCAATTATGTTATTTCATATGCTGCTCTCAAAGCAATAGCTCTGGAAGAAATCCAAATGGAAACTCAATTCCATAGCACTCTGTATTCCAAAGGGTTTGTGATGAGACCAGAAGTATAACAAATGTGACTTGAGGGCACAGTGTTCTAAGAAAAGATGAGCTGATTATAACTGGTGGGGGCAAATTGTAGTGTGTTTATAGATATTCCAATAAGAACACAAACACATTGCAACTGCATCAAATAGTATGATTAACAAACTCTAAATATGAAGTTTCACCGGTTTAATTTCAGCTCAGGTTTTTTTTTTGTCTTTTATGTATGAAATTTTGCTCCCACTAGCAATACAACCTGCTGCTTCATTTTTTTTCTTAGAGAACTTTTCATCTTTTTTCCCTTATCGAAAGCTAAATTAAGCTACTTATTGTCAGATGACAAGCACACACGCAAATACCTATTGTATATAGAAATAGGAAGGTGTCTTCAGAAAAATCAGCATTTTTTTTCTTGAGGTAACAGAATGTCATTTATTTACATACAATTTTTTTATTTACTTTAAGTCTGAGGTAAAAATATTAAATTATTAACTTTTTAATGATTTCCTTGGGCATGAGACCAGCACTGGACTGGTAATTTTAGAGTGATCTTGTAATTTACTATCAATGTAATCACAGATGTTTAAAAATACTTGTGTGTGTGCACGTGTGTGTGAATGTACAGCTTTCAGACCTTCTTCCCTTGTACCACTCTAAAATCTTGGTTCTGAGGATAACAGTTCAATCCAAATATGAAATATGGAAATCAGAAGAGAGGAGTTAAGTTGGCTTTCTTCCAAATTACATTTACGTTTCATTATTAAGCGGGCATCAGAATTGTCTTTTTCTAACAAAACACAAGTATTTAATGGGTTGAACTTGCTGGGGAACAGTAGAAAGCAGCTTATCTTTCCTTCCACTTCACTGTCTTCCAAACATCTAATTCTACCCCCTTCTTTTGTCTCTCGATAGCAACTCAAGTATTTGAATTACCAGTAACTTTAAAGTAATGGAAGCATCTTAATTTCAGGAGTCAATAAGTCTAGACTATTCTATATCAAGTCGTTAATTTTTCCTTCCATTTAAACATCTCCCCACCCTTGTCTACCCCATGGCCATGCAAGCAGCAATGAGGAAAATGACATGCACTCTCTTTTCTTTTTTTTCCTGTCCAGGTCTTATGGAGCCTAAAGCATTTACAATGTGGGGAAATATTCTCTCTTTATGAAAAAATAATACAAATAATGAATATGAAACTTGGTCCATGGCATCCCAAGGAGACCTGTGCATGTGAGGGGCTCTGAGTTTGAACTTCACTAGCTTTAAGGTACATTCTTCCCTGCCTTCACCTTGCACTTCCTCTCTTCCTCCTTGCCCTCTTGGTTCTTCCAAGAAGTAAAAGCATAATGAAGAAGGTCTAGAGGCAAAGAAAGCCCAGGCCTTTTTATTAAGTGGGATTATTGTCAGTTTCTTCTTGGCTAGCACTGGCTCATTGTTGCCCTTTGCCATGGCAAACATACAACTTGAACATGTATGAAATATATCACTGGATTGTTTATGAATCATCTCTTTCTATCCACCCCATGGTGGTCTCCACTATTGTATATTCCCCGATGAGAATGTGTCAACCCTGAGCTGACCTCTAGATTTTACTCTCAGCTAGGGCTTCTGGCAGTACACTTCACCAGGTCCTCTCCATGGCATGCAAACTTTTTTATTGGTGGTTGGTGGAGAGAAGAGTACTTTCCAAAATGACTTCAGCATATCTATCTTCCACAGAAGCCACTTGATCTAAAGGAACATAAACCCCTTTGTTTGTCAAATTGTAGAAATTCACTGTTTCCACTGTGTTTTTTCTTCTCTACCCCACCAAGGTAGGGATGCTTCAGGCATCCACCCAGCTTCAGAACTTCCAGTATGAGAGCTAGACTGCAGTTTCTTTGCTACCAAGATTCTAGGGTGTGATGGGTCAAAATCTCCACAGACTTCATAACCCTTTCCACCCTGGTAGCACCATGGGCCTTGCCTGTGGGTTTTTGAGCTCAGTTACACACAGCCAGAAAGTAAGACATCAATTTTCTCTTCTTGACCCTATCTTCTCCTAACCTCTCCAATGTTTAGAGTCTTCTACTTTGCCTTAGAGGACACTTGCAGGGAGGGAAATCCTAATATCTCTCTTCGTTCATACAAATTTCTTTACTTTAAGAAATCCTGACTTCAACAATATACCCCTAACTTTCATCTACATAAATTGCAGGTGGGAAATGGTTGTTTGGTTAGTTTGACTTTATTTTAACCAGTCCCACCATGATGTGTGTAGTACTTCCCTTTGGACTGTGATACTTGTACCCAATATCATAAGCAATGTGGTTTTAGCCAAGATTATAAGATAACAGGAAAAAGTCTAAGTCTAAAAATTGTTGTGCTAACATTATTTTGAAATGACCAAGCAACTATTTAACCCAAATTCAATGCCTAGCATGTGACCTACAAATAGAAAAATGATATTGACTCAGCCAGGATTTTGTTCATGTATGGCTGCTGTGGAATACCAGTGTAAGCGTTTGAAACAAGTGTGAGAATATTATTTAAGATGGAAGGCCTTCAGATAGATAGATACCAAAGGGCTTCTAGTGATATCTCAAAAACTGTCAGTGTTTAAGTTCCGCGGGTTTCAGAATTCCTCCAGTGAATTTTGCACGTGGTTTCCTAGTTGACCCTTATACAATGAAGTTTTTATAATTTCAATATTGTCTTTCTCTCTTATACCTCCTCAAAGTCTTTTAGCACCTATTTGTTGCCCAATAGCTAAATTTCAGTTTTCTCCATTTGCTCAATTAAGCCTCTTTTTAGTTTTTTTTATTTACTGATTTGAGAGAAAGAGAGAGAAACATCAGTTTGTTGTTCCACTTATTTATGCATTCATTGGTTGCTCCTTGTATGTGCCCAGACCTGGGATCACAGCCACAACCTCGGTTTATTGGGGTAACACTCTAACCAACTTAGCTACCCTGCCAGAGCTAAGCCTCTTTCTATTAGAGTTAAACCTTTCTAAAGTCTTATTTTTATTGCTCTCTAACTTATTTGATCCATTAGATAGTCTGTTGCCCAAACACTCCTCCAAGAATTTATTTATACATTCTCCACACCTGGAATTTTCCCCATTTTTATTCCATCTTATCTTGACTTAATAAAATCTTCTCTAATACATCAACACAGAATAAATGATCCTTGTGTCTACTTAGGAGACATAACCGGTTTATATGTTGCTTAATTTTTTTCAAGTCACTTACATTGAGTCATTAGTCTCTTTAGTAATAACTTGTCTTCCCAAATGCATTGTGATCTCCTATGGGATTTTGCCTTACATTCATAGAACGATGTCTTGTAGGTGCTTATTAAGTCTTGTATTTTTACTGAAAAACATATGACAGAATTGATGAGTAGACAAAGAAAGAAAATTACTCTATCCACAGATTAAATAAAACAGCTGATTTTTTTTTTTATTGTAAAGCAAAGCAAACAGGAATTTTATTAAGGAAAGTACACTTTCCAAGAAATGGGAGCTGACATCTCCTGCCAGGGAATTGCTTTCTTCTATTTAAGGGTTCCAGGCTTTATAGGATTTTTTTTATTTTAATTACTTTATTGTTGTTCAATTACAGTTGTCTGCATCCTGTCCCCTCCCCTTTGCCCACCCCCTCCAAACCCACCTCCCTCCCCTGCTTCCACCCTCCCCCTTGGTTCTGTCCATGCGTCCTGTATAGTGGTTCCTGAAAACCCTTCTCCCCATAGTCCCCTCCCCACTCCCCTCTGGCTATTGTTAGATTGTTCTTAATTTCAATGTATCTGGTTACGTAAAACAGCTGAATTTTAAGAATAGAATTCAAATAATTTGCTTTTTAAGATGCATAAATAATGGAGGAAAAACTCTGTGGAAAAAGTCATCAAAGAAGCTATAACAAGTTACCATGACATATTTTCTACTCTTAACTATGCCCTACCTCTGGTAAGGGACACTCGTGTGTCAGTGTAGGTAGAGTTATCATACGCTTTGATGGAGATGATGAGTAGGAAGATATAGTGTGGATAGGAAGGCTAGATTGTGTCGTGTCAGAGAAGGTTGAGCCTGTCAGATGAGGAGAGTTCATGATGTTTTACAGGCAACAGAAAACCTTGTAAAATTTCTGAGCAGGGAAATTAAATGGTCATGCCTGTTTTGGGGGAGTTAAAGAGGATCTTTTTTTTCCTCCCCCTTTCTCCTCCTCTCATTCTTTAGTCCATTATACTGTATAACATTTCAGGTCATCCTTACTATAAACTTTGAGGGACAGAGCCTCTTACTCTTTACCAGGACCATACAGTGAATATCTAGAGTGTTCCTCTGTCTTCATGCTATTGTCTAGAAAGAAGGTTTAATAAGGATCCTAGCCAGTTATGCTAGAACATACAACACCCACTTACTCAACCCCAAGTCTTCATAATATCGTCACTATTTTCCTGCTTCCACCCTTGGCCTGCTTCCTTTCACTTAAAGTTCGGAAACGGGTGTGATGTTTTAAAATGTAATTCACATAATTTTCCTTTCCAACTCAAACCTGACATAATCTGCCATGGTATTCAGATTAAAATCACATCTTCGCAATTAATTCCATAGCATTGTATCATCGCTCACCATGGTCCAACCCCATCTGCCCTGACCAGCAAGGAGAGGGGGTTCCTGAGGGTGGGTGACGGGAGCCTAGAAAAACACAACAGAGAGAGTTAGAGAAAAGTGGGGACCGGGTGGGACATTGTGCTCTGATAGAGAAACGATGAGCCCTGAACATGGTCTCCACCTTTATGTTATAGGGGTAGGTTAGATACAGCTCAAGGACGTTTCGCAATCTTAGGGAGATGCTACAGGCACAGGTTGTTCTGTTCCCAGGTTGCCTAACTGGAACATATGTCTTTTGCAAAAGTTACAGTCGCATTCAGGTGAAGCTCGTGGTTATCTATCTCCTGTTCAACCCCCACGGTTCCGGCTGTACGACGCCAGCCTCCACGGTCCCCCACACCCACCCTCCCTATAAATTCCCTGCATCCCTTGCCACTCTTCCCCTTTCTCTGTCACCTTTAGCCACCCCTCACATTTGTTCTCTCATCAACATTGCTTACCCTCCTTCTTGATGCCCCACACCTTTTTCTCACACTTTCCTCAGTTTTTGTACTTTCCTAAGTGCCACCTTCCCTGGTCACTCTATCTACAATGATAGCCCCTCAGCTTAATTTTTATATCTCTCTCGCAGCTTTTTTTCTCTCCCTATCTCTGCAAATTTACTAATGCCCTTTGTTTGTTATCTGTTTTCCTTCAATAGAATATATATTTCACAACTGTAGACATTTGTGTGTTATGTTTGTTGCTACATCCCTACCAGTTAGCACAGCCCCTGACACTGAATTGGAGCTCGATGAATATTTGTTGAATGAATGAATGAGCACATACAGTATCACCAGAGTACCAAAGCAACAGAGGATACACAAAAATGTATAAAGCATAACCTTTATGATCCCCAGGTTGCAGTGCGTTAGTGGAGGTTATTATGAACATAATAAAGATGGAACAAGTATAAAATGCTTTGCTACAAAAAAGGAATATGACAAAATTTCTTTGAATCTGAGTGGGACAATAATAATAGTTGTGCTTAGTTACTAACAATGAAATATGAATATAAGAAAATTAAAGTAAGACCTAACTCTTGACTAGTGATAGGGTAGGGAAAAACAAAACAATGCAATGGTAGAAAATACGCTGTGGATACAGGCAGAGCCATCATACGGTTTGATGGAGTGATGAATAGAGGACATAGTGTCGATAGGAAGGCTCGATTGTGCCGTGTCAGAGAAGGTTGAGCCTGTCAGATGAGGAGAGTTCATGATGTTTCACAGGTGACAGAAAACCTTGTAAAATTTCTGAACAGGGAAATGCAATGGCCGTACCTGTTTTGGGGGAGATAAATGGAAGTGAGGGAGAGAGCAAGGATAGATTGAAAGCAGAAAGACTAGGCAGGAAATTATTAAAATATTTATGGAAGAACAACGAGGACCAATGCAGCAGTGGCTGTGAGGAACAGAAATGAAAGAGTGGATACCAGGGCCACTGGAGGGTTGAATGGAAAGAACTCGATGACTGATTTGATATTTATTGTAAAAATGCTGTGCGTTATCTATATAGAGACTGTTTCAGCCTAGCTATCAATAAAGGTGACCACTTAAATTGAAATGTTTTATTTTCACTCCGTTCTGGCATTAAATGGTGTGAAAATACATTTAGAAGCAGAAATTCTAAGGATCCTTTCTTTGCAATTCTTATGGAGTGAAAATTTACTCCAATGATGTCAGAAGCTGAGTTAGACTAATTTGTGCAACCCGTGCCCATAACCATCGGATTCAAACAATGGTCTCGCACATATGGGGAGCTAGTCATCCTCATTTTCTCAATTCCACTAGGGAATGATAAAAGAAAAAAATATTCTTAACATGAAACATTTCATGCATGCAAGGGGAAGATGAGCAGCCCTCTCAGTGAGAATAAAATCTCCAAAATATCTCTTAGATTAGAGCAGGAGGCTTGCATACTAGAAATCAAAACACAACAAACAAACAAACAAAGGTGATCAAAACATGCTCAGAATAAATGAGCAGCAAACAAAGACAGAAAGGGTTATGTTGGGGACACAGAAACATAATTGGATTTCTCTGCCAACCCTGGTAATTAAAATGAAGACACTCAGTACCGTAGGTGCTCTGCAATCCCATAATATGTTTGAGATTAACAACCCTTGAATCTGTGTTATACTGCTATATTATCTGAATATACAATGCACGGTGCTTGCTATTTTCAGATAACACAAACAGAGGTTGCTCCAGGGCTGCGAGGATTTTGAAGTGGCTAATGAGAGAGCCTGACCTGTGTTTTCCAATCACACTTCCCTTTCTGCCGTCGATATTTTGGCCAAATTCGAACAGAAAATAAACAGGCAAATTAATAGGAAGTAACAAGCTTTACAGTGATTTAAACCGTTGCCTCCCTGTTTTAGAGGGGGGAGAAATGAGTCACTGCTCTGCAGGTTTGCATTGCCTCTTCTATTTTGTCAGCCTTATAAAAATGAAAGGTATAAACTGTGTTGTTGTCTTGAGCAGCCTGGAGGGAGCTGGTTATCTGTGAGGAACCAATATTTTCACTGAAGCTGCCCCCCTCACACACCTCAAACCACCGTCAGATGTGGGCCCTCTGGTCTACAAAGGGATGTGGACACTTGGGTCCCCTCACAGGTGCCACGTGGCGGTGCCTAGACAGTACCCACAGGTAACCCACAGCTGGCAGGTCATGCCACTGGGCACATCCAGGAGACTGCATGCACATCGACCTCCTCTGCTGCTGAAAGGCTTTTCTGACTGTGTACATGGTAATTTCAGCTGCATTCCTGCTTGCAAAACGGTGAGAGTTCCTCTGGGCTCTGTGGAAGTGTTGTCAGGAGCCAGATATGGGTATTGCAAAGGGAACGGGAAGTACATGCCAGTAATTAATATTATGTCTTGTCCCCAAAGACATTCCTGCTATCTTTATGTCTTAGCTAACTGATCCTCTACCTCCTCTGAGAGGCAATGATGAAGTCAATATAAACACTCAGCTTTATATCTAATTTCTACTATTAAAAGGGAGGGAGGCAAACACATTAAGCTGGCTGGCAATGCCTAAGAAAAATCTCATGATACTTGGTGTGCTTCCCAGAGAGGACAGAGTGAGAAACCTGATTTTTTCGATTAAAGGGTTGTTTCTAGTGATCAGCTCATGGTTACAGGTATGACAAATAGTCTAGAGCAAAAGAAAGACAAGAGGGTTTAAAAAGAAAGAATAGAAAGACCCTGCAGCATTTTACTTGTTTCATCCCCAGACTAATATCTTTTACAAAATAAAACCCTGTCAACAATAGCTCAGCACTAATGCAGCCTGGTATAAGGAACCCAGTTCTTCTCTCACCTGCCTGGTTACTGAAAGAAGAGGTGAGCAGAGGGCCTGGGATGAATTGGTGATTATTCTTACCACAGTGTAGACATCTGTCTATCTCTGTCGGGTCCAGGCTGTAGTGGCAGAACAACTGGAAAAACACTTTAAAAAGTGACAACGCATACATCAACCATATTTCGGCATTAAAATAATAAAATAATAGGCATCCCTAAGGTAAATAAATGTCTAGTTTGGGCATTTGGAAAATTCTCACATGTGTTCTGTCAGTTATTTATTCGTTAGATATTTACTACAAGCTTTGCTGCTGCTTCAGTTACTGCCAGGCTGTATGAGTGGTGATCACCGTATTCAGAGGGTTCGTAGACTAAACGATAAAGTTGCTTGTATAATGCTTGAGAAAAATAGGAGATAATAAAACAAATCTGAATGTTATTGGGCTAATTAAATATTAGAAGTATTGACTGGCGCAAACAAAGACAGATTTCTTCTTTAAAGACAAAAAATACGTCCTCCCAACAATTCTCCCCCACTCCTATTTTTCTGTTGCGGTTTTAAAAGGACTACGTCAGACATAAGGGTGCGGAAGACCAGCCGTGATGCAGTTCCCTGAATGCTGCCTACAATATGATCTGCCCCCAAAGAGTCAAAATAGCCAAGAGAAACCAGTTTTCTAAGAGAAAATCCCATCCTGTCTTTGTGATTTAATGTGGTAAAAAATTCTGATTCGTGTTTTACTGTATTACCTTTGTTATTTCAAAGAGGTCATGCTATTTTTTGATCTTCAATAGTCAAATGTTTTAAATTCACATAAAATTAAAATAAAGAATGACAGGCTTGGTAATGTGGAGGAAGGAAATGTGTTATAAAATAAAATAATTGAAGTGGCAAAACTCCTCCAACATGAACAAGTTTTGCATTCATATGACCTTTATTAAAAAATACCACTTCATCATCTATCAGAAAAAATCAAAAATTTTTCTCTGTCAAATTTTTCTGCTAGAAAAATCACACTAACTTCTTTTAACTATTTCTGTCAGTGGAAAAATACCCTTAATGAAAACAAAAACAATATTTTTTCTGGACCCCAGTATTGTTTGTATAGCTGCTGGAGTCTGAATATTTGAATTCAAACCATAGAATTCTAAGGTCTGAGAATGTCAGGGGGGGAAAGCTCAGGTTTGGGTCTACGTGTGCTCAGCAGTGGTTCTGCTTCAGAGCAGATGCTCCGGGGGAGAGGGAGCAGATGCAGCTGTGGGGAGGAGTCAGCCTCTGCTGTGGGACACCATTCCTCATAGCCCGGGTGCGCTGGTGGATCTGGGAAGCTCAGAGCATTCCAGTGCAGTGGTTCAGTCATTATTAGTGAGTGTCATCATGCCCTGATTGCAGGCACTCAAGTGTTCAGAGGGAGAATCATGAAAAACAAATGGAGAAAAACAATACACAGGAGCCTAATATCTTTAAGCGGGTAAATTATCTTTTCCTTGAGAAAGCAGAAAATGTTAATGACTAAATCTGCCAAGACGTTTTATAATAGAGGTAAATAAAGAAACAAAAGATTGTTCTAGTACTTTTGTGTGCAATTAAAGCATGTCATTCAGTACCCTGAATGAAGCTGGGAGCACTGACATAAATTTAAACTATCATAAAAAGTGCAATTGGGCTTGATTTTTGTCTTTATGAAAAATATTTCATAACTGAAGATTTTTTATTTGTGCAGTAATAGTTGATTTAATTTTTCTACAGTGTATAACATTAGTGTGAAAATGAGTTTAATTTCTATTGCTCTTCTATCTTTCCCTCTTACAACTCATCTTACTGGACTATTTGCCATTGATACTAAATTGGGTGAGTCAAAGTTTCTTTTGTTCCAAGTGATAAAATAGTTATTAATTTATAAATTTGGATTGGGGGCTAGGATTTGCGAAATAAGGACTTGACAAACTGTTCTTGCACCCAGCTACTTTATTGGTAAAATGGCAGAAGGCGAGAGTAAAAGTAAATTGTTCTGATGTCGCAGTGAAGTAGACTTGATTGGCAAAATAATTTTCATAGATAGATATATGATAAAATAGGTCTAACTATTTTTGAAAGAGCTCTTTTTAATAAGAGTAAAAATTCTAAGTCATATTAAACACTGTGTTATAGTTTAATGGTACCACATTTTATTTCCAAGTGAAAACATAAAATAAGACACATCTTACAATCGGCACTCTGTTTCAATGAAATATGACAAGAATTCATTAAATAAATAAAATGGTATGATGAGAACATAAAAGGGGAAATAAACTTTTTTAAGGAGATCAAGCAAAACTTCCCTGAGAAATTAATTTTGGAGGTGAGATCTAAAGAGAGGGCAGGGGTTGAGTGGGTGAAGGAAAGGAAGAACATCTTTGCAGAGGGAACAGAATATGCAAAGATCCTACAGCAAGAAGAAACATGGCACTCAGAAAGGTATAACTAAGTGAAGAGTGGTCACATCTCAACCCCATTTCAACATATGTTCAAAATTTGGTTTCCTTGAAACCTTAGTGCCCATCAGTAGATGAGCAGATAAAAAAAAAACAACTATGGTACATTTACACAATAGAATACTATGTGGCAGTAAAAAGAAGAAATACTTACCTTTTGTGACAGCATCAATGGAACTGGAGAATATTACGCTAAGTAAAATAAGCTAGTAAGTGAAAGACAAATACCAAATGATCCCACTTACATGTGAAATCTAATGAACACAATGAACAAACAAAATAGAAACAGAGGAATAGAAACATGGAACAGACTGACAGCTGTCAGAGCAGAGAGTAAGCAGGGGTGGGTTGTATGAAAGAATGTGAAGGGATTAACCAAAGAACAGTTATGCGTAACACAAGGTAATGCACAAAGATGGGGGGGTTGACTGAGGGACGGAGGAATGTGGGGCTGGGTGGAAGTGGGAAGCGGGAGAAAGAGCAGGAACAACTGTAAAAACATAAAAAATCAAAAATTAAATTAAATTAAATTTTTTTGTTCTCTAGTAATTAAAAACAGATCCCTCCTTTACACACATTGAAAATATATTGAATTCCTAGAATTCTCATCCTGGTTTAGAAGTTGATATCATTTCTTTGTATTACATCTTATTTTTAGTTTTAACTGGAAAAGGAAGTCTGAGCTCATTGATGAAAATTATATTTAGCACTATCTTTTAAATATCTGCATATGGAGTTTAGTTTATTCAATATGGTTTTATAACGACAGCTTCTACAAAATTGAATAAATATTATTTGATTGTGAATCTTACAGCAAAATAAGAGAACTGCTTTGAATCACTGTATAACACAAGTTAAATCATAATGAAATAATTTGAGTTTAATTTGAAAGTAATAATACATACATCTTCATATTTTTCTTTCTGTTTATACAGTGAGCTAATGACCTTCTGAAAACCTTTGTACAATAACATTCATAAAATCCATAAAATATTGAGTTCTATGAACTTCAAAAATACTTATGATAAAAATAAATATTTAAGATAAATTTTTTAAATTGTGGATAAGAGTTTATTTAAATGTGCTTTACTGTAATGTTAAAGAGTGTTCATTTTACTTGTAGATTTTCCAGTCATCATTCTTTTTTTAATATTATTTTTAATCTTCTGTACTTCTTTTTCCTGCTTATTATTTTATTCTCTGGTGATTTAAAAAGTAAATATATGGCCTGCTTTAATTGTCCTAGAATTTGTATTTATAATTAAAAAATACAGGTCATTCTCTAATTATATTATCACATGTTACAGTAGTTGATTTTTTCTTTCTATAAGATGAGGAGATTGTATTCTTTTTTGATGCCTTTCCAGCTTCTGAATTTTTGTTCCTATTAACTGGTTTTATTTTGACTCAGATTATTTTTTCCACTGATTAGATTTTAGAACTACTTTACTTTTATTGTAAAGATCCATTACTAACTTGACCCTCTTTAGTCTTTTGACTTTTCTAATAAGCAAAACATAAAAATGATAATAGGTAATGCAAAAATAAACTAAAAAGTGTTTGCTAATTTTCTCTAGTGTCCTCCAGCAAAGAAAAATTGATCACTTATTTCTAATCATCTGTCTCTACTATTTGGGTCATGAATGTTTTCCACTATCTTGTTCCAGATTTGATGAACCTGCTGGTATTGCTCATGGAGGTCTTGGAGATTTATTTGTGGTACCTTTGGTAAAAGACACAAAAAGATAACAAAGGTAGTGAATAATCATTGATAGTTTTGATGTCAATAAGAATTTAAATCACAGGATAACTTTAAAAAAATAACATACATTTTATCATGGAAAAGATCAATTTCAGGAAAGTTTGTCAGGCAATTTTTGTCCTAAACAACCTCAGTAATTAAATTAAATTTGAAATTTGTAGGTGTCATCCTTCTGCAAATTGGCAATGTTCACTAAAAAAAGTTATGAACTTGAGGTCATTCAAACAGTTTTGGTCGCATGAGTCCTTGTTACTAGTGTAGTCACAATATTTTTTATGTTGAACACAGATTCACATTATACCAATATTAAGGGGAAAAAACTTCTTTTTGGCTTTCTTTTTGTCACCTTTAATAAGGTGCTTCTACTTATTGGCCATTATGGTGCTACCTTCAGAGCCAAAGATCTCTAACTATTCTTTTAAATTTATTTTAGGGAATGTGTTTTAGTCTTCAAGAATAATTTTTAACACTTGTATTTTATTTTGAGATTATATTTGCTGTGGAATTATAACCTTTTAAAACCCAGAGTTTCTATTTTTTATTTTGGATTATCTCAGATTCAATTACAAGGTACTTTTAAAACCATTTTCAATGGGCAAAAGAGAGCTCCTATTGTGTAGACTTATCTTTCAATTAATTTCTCATGTGATTGAAAACTTAGGTGTATGGAGTTTTGTGTCATGCCAGTTTCTTCACTGAGTATTCTATAGACATCGCTAAATCTTCTGCAGTTTGGGTTATAGAATGGAAATTTGATCTGTGATTTCTACTAAGGTAAATATTTATTTTATACCAATTCCAAAAGGATGTTTTTCTTAATACATTCAATTCAAAAATTTAACCAGAGTAAGTCTAACACTCTCCAGGATTGTAAAAATTTAAGACTAGTGTGTGTTGTGCTCTTTATTTATGTGTTTAGTCTTCACATTGAGTTATAACTTCCTGCTCACTACTTTCCTTTCCTAAATAAGCTTTTTATCTCCTTAGGTACATTGAGGGTGTCATTTAAATCCTGTATCTTTAGCATATTTCATGGTACTTGGTACAACATAGCTCTCAATTAATGTTTGTTGAAGGACTGAGTAAGCAAGCCAATGAAATCTCCCTTCGAATTCCGAAATTAAACAAAATTTCTCTAACTGAATTCAGTGCAAGCCAACAGATAAACATAAACAAGAATGAGAATTGAGTCCACATATTTTAAAGAAATTTTGAGAAAAAAAAGTATTGTAACAAGTATTAAAACTCTGTTCCAAATAACCCACTGAATATCAACTATTATGATTGATTTCCAGTTGCTTTATCTTTGTTAACATATATTGACTCTTTTTCATAAATACTTACTTCATTATGTGATTGGTGATTTTTGATAGTATGATTATTTCCAGTGGGCCCTCTCTTTACTGGGAATCATATACATGATTTTCAAGTTTACCCCTAAAGTGGACAAAATTTACTTTAAAAAAACAGAACAAAACTTCTAATCTACTAGGTGCATTCTGAATAGGCTTGGGTTCAATTTCCCCCAGGTCACTCTTTCCCACCAGAGGTGTGGTAGATGCAAGCTTCCATGACACATCACAGGAGAATCAGCAGAGAATGCCTCTGTTTCTGAGTTTACATGGAGGCTTCTTGCTTTTCAAGGCATGAAGGCCTCACTTTGCATCCTTACTTGGACATCAAATCCCATGATCCAACCCCACAAATTTTAAATCTATTTTGGAAAACCAGAAGACCACCTGACTTCGGCTCTGCATTGACTTTGCATTCCTGCTTCCTTAACAATTTTATTTTTTTCCTTTTGAGCACAACCATATAATCTTTAATAGTTTCCATTTACAATGCATTATTATGTATGGGGCAGAGCTTCACTCTGTCATATTGATATACACTCATCTTTGTACTTCCAGTGCCTTCTCAAGTCTGTGGACCATACTTGCTTTCCAATTGTCTGCAGAATTATCTACTAAGTGAATAAAACACACTAAATGCTGATGTTTCCTGAAAGCATGTAGAATAAGCATCAAAATGGCCTATCTTACATGATCAGGAAAAAAATAGAAAGGAATAATGGGAAGGAGGGGGGTAGAAAAAAGCAGGCAACAGAGCACTAACGAATAACTTCTGTGATTTGCAAAATCTGCCTGAGACCTGACTTCTACAGAGCAATAAAACAAATGTCACCATTATGACCCTAGGGCCCTAGTTTTGCTGTGTTGTCACTTTGTTTATTTTATTATATTAAGCTTCTATAGCTTCACAAAATGTATACTAGAAAAATCCTGCCCAAAAAAAAGTGAAGGAGGATGTCATCGAAAATAAATAGTGAAAATGCCATTTAATGCAAATTTCTGGTAGCAAATTTCCCTCCATGATACCCCCAGCTTGACAAATTTGGATCATACTGCAGATGTATAATTTTTTTCCACAGTAATGCCAGTTTTCTCCCAAACAGAAACTATGTGTTCACCAATTTCCAGATGTACAACTCCCTCTGGTTAATTCTTACAAAAATGGCTTTCATTGTTTAAAAAAAAAAAAAAAAAAAAAAAAAAACAATTTAAACAAGTGTCTTTGTGTCTTTATTGTTTCACTGGATAAAAGGCAGTTTATCTACCCGAACATACATTGCCTTCTCAGAGTAACTTGTGGCAGCCCAGATTTTTTTATCTGCATTTGCTAAATTTAGTATGAACAGTAGGATAATCCTTACTAGGAAAGTGGATTATAAAGATAAAAGAAAGAAGCATTAAGTTCCTTCCCCAACCAGTTCCAAATGTGCCTTTATGCCTATGTTATCCCATAAACACCAGGGCAATTGCACCAGCTGCTCTTGACTCTCGGAGGGCATGATATTTCCTCTCATTCTGGCACCAACCTGAAGGAAAGAAACTCACAAGGCAGAAGTAGGCAGGATGAGTTTCACTGGGGTTACAGATAAATGCCAGGACCTGAGAGCTCTCAGCTGAAAGTGAGTTCCTAGAAATATAAAACAGTAAAATATAAAAAGACACTAAATCTAGACATAAAACCAGTCTTTTGGACATTTTTGTTATATTCTTTTGATATTTTATAAGTGTGGTATCCAGAACTCTTGGTAACAATGATTAAATAGGAGTAAGGCAAAGAAAAAGGGGAATTTAATTCCCTGAATGAACTACATGGCTTATTCACTTCTATTAGTATGGACACTTACTTTTGTGTTATTGTATTTCTGTACAGCTAAAAAAACTGTATTGGTCATGCTAAAGCTAGAAACATCATTAAAAACCATCAAATATGAAATGTACATCCTGCTTTATTTTACGTTTTTATTTCACTCCATCCAGTGGTAAGATTGGACATTTTCGTACTCTTAAAACAAACACAGGACAAAACTCCATCCCCCAAAAAAGATGGGAAACGCTGTCCGGAGCATCATCATCCCAACATTCTTGAACACTGGCCACAAATTACAATGCTACTGTTTTATGCTGTAAAAGCACAAACAAAAACAAAACCAAGAAACAAACAGATAAACAGGAGCACATCCTCCCAAGTTTAATGAGCTTCCAGATGATGATTGCCTGAAGGGACATCTGTATATTGTTGTAACTGAACGGAAGTTCAGGTGTCTGTTGCCACATAAGCCAAACTTTGGGAGGCAGAGTCTGGTGCCAAAGGAAAGAGGTTTTATTCAGGTGCTGCAAGATCTGGGTGATCTGGGAGAATGGCAGACTCCTGTCTCAAAGCCCATGTCCTCAGCAAGACCAAGGCAAAAGCCAGTGTGCAGACTTTCTGCTCCAATTTAAAGTACAGTTTTCTTGGAACCAGCAGGCAATTGCTAAGCAGTCATAGTCCCCATCCAAATAGCTTAGCTTGTTCCTGGTTTCTGTTCATCTTAGGCGCTCTCCTGGAATCTGCATGGTAGAACTCACATGGCAAAGGGCCGTGCAGCTGCTAGGGCCTCAAGGTCACATACTCCTGTAAGAGTGCATGAACACTCCAGTGAGTGCATCATTAGGTGAGAAAGAGAGAGCAAGAGACTCCCTCCTGGAGGCCAGGCCCATGAGGCTGCCGGGGCCATACAGTTGCATGTTGCCAGGCATCAGCACACATGAACGCATAGGCAAATGCATCATCGGGTGGGCAAGAGAGAGAGGATCCCTCCTGGAGGACATGGACCACCTGGCTGCTAAGGTCACGTGGCCTTTGGGGAGAACAAATGAGAGCACCATGCAAGTGCGGGTCATGAGACAGAGAATCAGGAGCCCAAGAGCCTCTTTGTTCCCCTGGTATTATATTTGCTTGGGCTTGGGATGGGCCACGTGCTTTCTCAAAATGACCGATCAACTTCCCAATTTTCACGTATTTTAGCTGAGTCCACCTCTCAACCAATCCCTTCTTTCCCCAGGATAAATTGACAAGCCTCTTTGGTCTAGCACCTCCCACTGCATCATTTTGACTTCTATGGTGTATGTGCCTGCCTTCCCTGGTCCACCCCCAATCTGGTACCAGAATGGGGAGAGGGCTTTTTCTCTATTCAGTTATCTTGCTAGCTCTTTCCATGTTTGGGCCCTGTATATTGATAGCTCTACCTTTCAGCATGCTCAGTATAAGAACCTCCTCCTGCCGCCATCTTAGTCAATGGGGGAGAATCCCTGGTGCTTCAAAGAGACTGTCTACCAGTAACATTGTAGCCATGTTTTGTCCTTTCACACACACTTCAGATCTTTGGTAATTCTATCACACCTCCTACTTTGTTCTGCAGTGAAACCCTGAGACTGGCTAGCTATGGGCTGGTGAAGGGCCAAGGGTCACAACCCACTGAGTCCCCGTCCGATACAATGAAACCATCTATTGACACCTATTGTCCCCTCTAAAGCAGACAAACAAAGCTTCAGAAAAGTTTTTGAGACAACCTAGATTTAAATCTTAGCCCTGACAGTCATAAGATTTGATGCTGGTTATTTATTTTTTTTAAATCTCTGGGGTTTTTTTCTCTCTAAAATGAGTACAATACCTCCTACCATTTCTTCCTCAAATGTGATTGCTTGTTTGTTTGTTTGTTTTGCCACAAGGGTTAGATAACATGTATGAAAACCTTTTTGCTTACAGAAGTGAGATTTTCCTACTTTGGGTAAGTTTATACTTGGAATATACAGCTAACATTTAGAGCTCCCTATATATAAGATACTGCTCTTTATGATTTAAATATTTAACTCATTATTTCTCTCAATAATCATACAGTAGAGATGATTATTTTCTCCACTTCACAGATCAGTAAACTGAGACACTGAAAGACTAAGTAACTCACCAACGTTGTTAATCCTTACACTACCTAAGTTATACTGATGCCACTAATTGAACTGCCTCCATATGTATATTATTAGAGCAGTGAATTAGAGTCTAAATTGGCTAAGCTATAATATTTTGAGATATAAACCCTCAAAATATAATCCAAACTAATCTCAGAAGGAAGCTATAATAGAGACACAAAGTTTCTATTGTCCACATGGAAACAATGAAGTGTAGCCATGGGGAGACAAAGCGTGAAGAGAGTGACCTGTTCCTGAATAGCCCATAAGTGTAAGAGGTGGGATTGTTTAGTCATCATTACTTTGTTAGTATTATTATCATAGTCCATGTAAGCAACAGCAGGAAAAAGGGGTGGCAAAGAAAAATCTGGAAAACTCTATCACAACACAGCCTCTTAAATGTGTTACAAAATATTATAACATGAAATTGAGCAGGGGAAAGCTCAGAACAGTAAAATTAACTATTATTAAATTGCATGTATAATCTGTAAAAAGCTTCAAGTAATGCACCAGAGTCATTGTACCCATTATGTTCCTCCCTTTAGCTATTTTCTCATATTTCTTCTTACTATTTCTTAGAGGTTTTGTTGTTGCTTCCCACTTAACAATTACCTATTTGCAAACACTAGTTTCCAGCATTCATGTCTGTTTCCAGTGGAACAGATGACTTTTGGGGGCCATAGATAATGCATTTGTTCTGCTGCTGAATAACATATTGCACCAAAGCTTAGTAGTCTAAAAAACAACTTTTATTAACTAACAATTTCTGTGTACCCAGGCATACTTACTGTGTACCTCTGGGTCTGGGCTTCTCACAAAACTGCAATCAAGGTGTTAGCCAGGACTTTAGTAATTTCAAGGAGCAAATGGGGAAGGCTCTGTCTCCAAGCTCACTCCCATGGTTCTTGGCAGTATTTACCTCTTTGTGTGCTATGGGCTGAGAGCCTCACTTCTTCACTGGCTGTTAGCTAGAGGCTCCATTCAGTTCTTGGCCACATCACCTCTTCATATCTCAGCTCAAACATTACAGTTTTCTGGTAAACACCTTGAACATGGGGGTCTTCTAGTTTTAGGCTTCCATTCCTGGGATATAGAGGCAAAGTAGTTTAAGGTATTGATAAAAAATAGATTAATATAAAAACAGTGGAAGACAATGGCTAAACTCAAGTGTAATAGAAGATCTTTGGAGACTAGAAAGTCTGGGAACTGAGAGACCACATGTTTGGTGAGTCCTTCATGTGGATGTGAAAGTCATTATAATTGCTGGCAGGAGTTGAGGTGCACAGAAGGATTGTGAGAATCAAAGGAAAGGAGTTATACATTTAAGGCAGGGTTACAATGTGACACAGGAAGCCAGGAGAATCCCCAATCTCACCAGAGCCACGTAATATGTTAGTGTGACAGATTAACATGCCTCTGCTTGGGTGGACAGCAGAGAAGTGGTGACTTCTAGGGAGGGACAGCCTGTGTTGTTTCAGTCCAGGAGAACAATTTTATTATTTGAAGTTGTTGTGAATATAGGGGAGTTTCTTTATCATAAAGCATTAATTCCAGAATTGCCCAAACACATTGCCAACTTGGTCATCCTATTAGAGTAAACCTCCCTCCTTCTACGCTTTGTTCCTCCTGTGTTGCATGTCCCCCCATAAAGTCTCACACATTCTCCTTTATCTCATACTTTGTTTTCTGGGGACCCTGAGCTAAGACTAAAGGAAAGGGAAACTTACAAACAAGATTTTTTCCAAAGGGGATATATATATATATCACAGTCCTCATGATTTAATTCTGGGGTGCCTGCAGGAGAAGGCAAGGCAGGACCACAGGTGGGAATGAGGTTGTTCATCTTCACACAATTGACATTGAGTCATTAAAGGGATGCAATTTTTTTCCCTTTAAATTTTCATAATTTGTTCATAGTCCTCAGGATTACTAGAAGTTGTTTAAAATATCTCAATGTTCTCTATATAAAAAGACAACTGAATTTTAAAATAACAATATTAAAACATTATAACAATGAGTAGATAATTTATAATCAGAGAAAAATTATACTTCAGTGTATGTATTAGTTTCTTCAGGCTGTTATAAAAATTTTCTGTAAATTGATGGCACAAAACAACAGAAATGTACTCGCTCACAGTTATGGAAGCTGGAAGTCTGAAACCAAGGTCTCGGTGGGCCAAGCTCTCTCTGAAGGTTCTAGAGAAGAATTCTTCCTTGCCTCTCTCTGGCTTCCAGTGGTTACGAACAGTCATTGGCATTCCTTGACCTGTGTCTCACTCCAAAAATCTACCTCTGCCTTCATGTGGCTCTCTTCCCTCTGTGTGTGTCGTCTGATTTATAGTTCATGTTAATCCAGTTCAACCTTAACTTGATTACATCTTCAAGACCTTATTTCCAAATAAGGTCACCTTCACAGGACTTCAACATCGCTTTTTAGGGAATGCAATCTAACCCACTATACAACATTATCAAATAATTCTTGGAATTTCAACACTAATTTCCACACACCAAAACATCTAGTATAAAAGAGAAGAAACAAACATTGAATATTTTTTATTCAAGTAAACTGACAAATCTCATGATCTCAGAGAGTAATCACTTGAAAGAAGTTATTTCCTTAAGCTAATTAGGTTAATTTGGTTAAGCTAGTTCTTTTTTCATGAATTTGCTTAGCCTTTAATTGTGATATTTTCCTTGTTCAGAAAGTATTGTACAATAATGAGTGAATGCCTATGGACAAATTTAGGTTAGGCATATACTCAACCTTGGTGACTTTTTTGCTTTGCTTTTTCTGTTCACACTTCTGGGTTTGAAGACACTGTAGGGGGCTGAGCAATTGAGGGAAAAAGAGAGAAGAGGGGCCATACATCAGAGCTGTTTTCCCACTTCAAATACTTAATTCTGAGCTTCCCACTGGCTCAAGGTCCTCTGAGGTGGAAGGCTTAGCATCCAAACAACATGGAAGAGCACACAGTGAAACAATACCCCGGCCTCCGTACCACAAACACCACAGGGAAGAAAGAAAAGGGAATTTTTCCACATTGGTAAAGGACTTTGGTACAAAGGATGTATTGTATGAAAGCACAGACACTTTCCCCCTGGCTTTCGTCACTGCAAGCATGTGCTGTCATGTAGACCGGTCTCCGGTCTGAAATGTAAGAGCCTCTGAAAGATGCTATGCACAGAAGGTACAAAAGCAAAATGCATTAAAAATCTGTTTATATAGTTAATTTAAATACATGTTAGTTTTGTTTAAAAAAAACTACCACATTTTAATATTTTAAAACCATTTCCTAGCCCTAATTTCTGAGGAAATATGAATGTGGAGTTAATTTATTCTACATAAAAAGATAACACCAAATTCTGGGTATCTTCATCCTTAACTCTCTTCGTTCTCTTTGATGACATTTTCCTATTTTATATTAATAATTTATTTTTCTTTTTGAAATTTTGACATGACACCATTCCTGTTGCATATCTCTTCACTTTATCACCAGAATCTTTCTCCAGATCCCAGTTAATTAAAAAAAATGAATCACATTTAGTCATTAACTCACAGGTGTCCTTAACCCCACTTTTCCCATCATTAGTCCATTTTGTCAGCCAGCATTGTCAAAAATTATGCAATTAAGGAACATTAAACTTTATGTCATTTCTCAACTAACTCTCTTCTTCCAATACACAAAACTCATTTTCCCATTGGCTTTAAAATGGAGCACTAGTATGTCTACACTCTCCTATTAAATTAATTATTTTTGGTGCATGAATATTTATCTGCAAGCACAAATATTTGATCCCAGCAGTCATGTCCAGAACATCTTTCTCAAACAATTTCTGAACCTAAAAATGAAAGCCCCTTCAGATCATTTCTCCATGTAAAATTTTGCCCTTACTATCTTGGCTTCATTTTCTTTATCTGTAAAATGAATGATTGGAATAATTATTCCAATTCATGAGTTTGTATCTTTTGTCATCTTTTAAACTTGGCATAAGCTCTAATTGCTAAGTGCTATTTTAAACTAATCCTATAAAAATTCAGTACAAAATTCTATTTGATATAAAGATATAAAGGATGTATTGCTTCATCTCATAATTTATAATCTTTTCAGTTAAAAATTTATAAAAATAAATTGAATAAATAAAAATATGGAATTTTCCAAAACAAATGTTTTGAAAACTTTGTTTATGCTCTGAGCTCAACTGCTGCCAGCAATGCTGCTCTGAGTGAACTCATCAATATGACTTTCAATGTAAAACAAGTCAGTGATTTTTCCCAGTAATAATTGATAAGAAACAGGCTATTTTATTTTTACAAAGTCAAGTGGAAAAATTATTTGATTAAACAATCTTTACAAGAATGTTGGTGGCATGCTATATTGTGTAAATAAAGAATATCTACACAGTTTTTCTTTTCCTTTTATTATTTGGAAAGAGAAATCAGAGAATTTTAGAGCAGAGAAGAAAGGGAAAATGTTTTTACTATTTTGGCTGAGAAGGAGACGTGTAGTGCTAGGAATACAATAAATATATAAAAATAGAATGAAGACTATTCATTATCAGTGTAATGGTTTAAATAAATTATACATGCATGATGCACAGACCTTCACAGTAGCTGAACTAAATGCAAAATTTTTATTTCAAGATAAACTGAAGCCAGTAAGATAGTCCAAGGCTGATTAGTACTAATATAGGATTAAGGATAATAAATATCCAATTCAGATCTGGATGTATGAATTAAATCTGCATGAAGATAACAAAAGAAATGAGAGCCCCGGCTGGTGTAGCTCAGTAGATTGAGTGCGGGCTGGGAACCAAAGTGTCCCGGTTCGATGCCCAGTCGGGGCACATGCCTGGATTGCAGGCCAGGTCCCCGTGAGGGCCATGTGAGAGGCAACCATACATCGCTGTTTCTCCCTCTCTTTCTCCCTCCCTTCTCCTCTCTCTAAAAATAAATAAATAAAATCTTTAAAAAAAAAGAAATGAGAAAAATGCTCAATACTACATATTTACTTAAAAGACACATATCTTGCTATGTAGTAAAAAATCAAGCTCAAAAAACAGAAAATAAGAACAAAAATTGATTTCTTAGATTGTAACTTTACTTAAACTCAGTTAAGTTAATATGAGTCTGGTAGGGTGACTCTTAATTCAATCGACTGGTATCCTTATAAGAAAAAAAAAATTGAATACAATGGGACACCAGGGATACCTGTACAGAGAAAAAAACTGTGGGAGAACACCAGGCAGCCATCTGAAAGCCAAGGAGAGAGGCCTCGGGATTAATCAAATCTGCTGCACCTGACCTTGGACTTATTGTGTCCAGAACTGTGAGAAAATAATTTTTTTTGTTATTTAAGACACCCAGTGTGTGGTAATTAGATATGACTGCCCTGGAAGAGTAACACACCTGAGTAAAAGCCTGAAACAACTCAACAGGAGTTGCTTCGGAAACCTTTCCATTTGTAACACTGCACTGCCAAGGTTTAGCTCCAAGAAATGATTACATCAAGAGAGAGCTGTTTAGTTAACATTGTTTAGACTTTTTTGGTGATCCATTATTCCACTATAAGAATATGCTAGCAGGAAATGTCCCCCAGTCCTGGATTACCTCTGTTGGTGTCTCTCTGAACACCAGTTTGATTCTCTGGGAACTACAGAGGGTCTTGCTGGGCAACCAAACTCTAGTAGATATCACTACTGAGAACTAATCCTGCTGAACTTCAAATGATCCCACTGAGATACCTATCCACTAGTCCTTTGTGCAACCCAGAGCCAGGACTAGGGTGAGGTGACCCTGGGGGTAAGTGCTTCCTTAGATTTTGCACCTTAGTCTTCTCTCTCTCCTCATCTGAATTCCAGTGCTGTTGGTGCCACACTCCCAAGATTTTCTTAGTTCAAGTCTTTAGCATTCCTTCAGAGAACACAGTCTGATTGTGGGTACACAGGAGATATTTACAGATTATATACATATATATATATATATATATATATATATATATATATATGCATATATGTATATATACACACACAATATATATATAATGCCTTGAAAATAAGTACTACATGAATGATATAAATGAATTCTTTAGCAGTTCTGGGGAAATTTTCCTGTGCTTGATATTGTAAAAGTAGCTTGATAGCATGAGGATCTTTAAAGTTATGATTTTAACAATGCATGGGTGGAATCTTCACATTAAATGCTAAGAAAGATGGATAATAAATACCAAAGTATCTAATTCAAAAGCTTCAGTGAAAACATGGGATGCAAGCCTGGCTCTGTACCTACCAGCTGTGTAGCATGAAGCAAATTACAGCCTCTCTGAACCTCTATGCCCTCATGGGTTTATTTAGATGATTAGAAATAACCTATATAAAATGACTTACTTTGGACCAGGCAAATGGCCTGGACTCACTAAATGGTTCTACATTTATTATCATTGTTTCTTGATTAATGCAAATCTAACCACCATCATCTCAGCAGGCCTAATTTTGCACTCACATGACAGACATCAAAAATCAAAATTGACCTTAGCAATGATTTAGTCCAGTCTCCTCATTTCTCAGAGAAAATTAATGCCCTGAGAAATTAAATGACTTGCCCCAGGTTACGAAGCCAGTTGGTGGCAGTGACAGTGTCAGCCATAGAACATATGATTTCTTACTCATGTTCAGAACACTTTTTGTTTCAGAGAACTTCATTAATAGCAATGCACTTGTCTTAATGAACACGTATTTATAAATGTATACTAATTACATGTAGACAGTCAATGAACTGAAATAAATGGCATAATTATGAAATCTAAGTATGATGGCTGTAGTGCTGCACATTCACTCAGGACAATCCCATGAATAAAGCATTGAAGATCCTTGATTGTCTCTAACGGATCTAATCTTCACAAGCTCTGACCCTGCCAAATAGGGGCGGGTTCACGGTGGAGATTTTAACTGGCTAATTAGTAGCATCTCAGACTCTGGATTAAATGTTCTTTTAAGAAAGTGCTTTGTTCTATAGACTGCTGAGTCCCAAAATGGCAATTGGGAATGTGGAGAGGGGATCAGAAAGGGGCTCTTGACTTTGCAGAAGTAACAGAGAGATCTGGGAATTCTGACCTATGCTCCATGATACTTGCACCAGATTCTGAGGTGCAGTAGAAACTTAGGACTTATTATCTTCAGGACTGAGCTGTTCTCCCCTCTTATTTTCAAATACACCCTCCATCTGGTGCCTGATTAGGCTATGTACACTGTGACTTTGGACGTGCCATGGCTACCTTGCCTCTTGCCAGGGGAGCCCCAGCCAGGCATCTTAGCTCTGGGCTCAACTACCTTCCATCTCCTCCATGGAATACCACCTAAGTGAATGCTAAGTCAAATAAGCTGGTCGGTGAAAAGAGAAATACCATACTATCTCACATATAAGAGGAATCTAAAGAACAAAATAAATAATGAATGTCATAGAACCACAGGCATGAAAGCGTGGAACAGACTGAAAGTGACCAAAGAAGAGGGGAGAGTGGGATAATGGTGGGAAAAAGGGAAAGGACTAGACAAAGAACATGTGTGGATGATGCACTGACGTGGACAAGAACATGGGAATTGACTGTGGGGCTGGGGGGGAATGGGTGGGGGAGGGCAAAAGGGGGAAAATATGACAACTGTAATAGAATAACAATAAAATGATTTAATAAAAAAGAAGTAAAAATTAAGAAGTATAAAGACCATCTACCCTAAAAAGGAATTCTCTGAGCATCATATTGAAAGAACTTGAAAACAGCTTTTCATGCCCTGCACCTTTTTATTTCTAGCTCAGTACCTTGTCACATCCCTCATAGTGCTTAAGACAATGTGAAAAAAAAAATCTCATTTGTATTTTATTGTTCTTTGTTTGTTTCCCAATAGATAATGCATGGTACCAGAGACTGTATTTAACTTTTCATCATTTTATGCCTAGAACTAAATAGTGTCTGAAGCATAGTTGATGCTCAACAAGTAAGGAATTAATGAATGAATAAATATGTTTATGTGCTAGGAGCCATTATGAAGCTGACATTTTCTTATGTACCTGGATAGTTTATAATTTTGATAGTTTATAAACTCCATAATTAATATGGAAGTATTACATACAAGAACTATCAAAATCCTGTAATGTGTTTTTTTTTTAATTAAATGGATTTATTCACTGCCACAAGCATAGCAGTGGCACAAGTTCCTTTTACTGGTGAACAGTGGTGGAACGTAATGAGAGGAGCACTGTTGGAACTGAGTTTGTTGAACCTTGTGCCACTCAGCCAGCCCTCAAACGGCAGTCCTCAATCAGCCCAAACAATATATTTTAAAAACAATAATCATCAAAGAATGATAATCATTGGAATAAAATTATAAAATAACTATGAGTTGAAAAAAATGCATTGCTCTTTAAAATAGTGCTCAGACATCTTATTGTAAATAATAACAGGGTCTTCTCTTTCAAAATCCTATAATGTTTTTATCTAATTTGATATCGTCTTTAAAAATAGACTATATGACATATATTAAAAAGAAAGAAAAAACATTAGAACTTAACTATATTTCAAACTATCATCATTATTCAATTAATTTACCAAATTTATTACTACCTAGTGTGCAATATTTCTGATTTTCAATGTACTTTCTTTTATATAAAACATCTATTATGTCTGTTGCACAAAACTTTTGAAGATTCTCCTAATAAATGATAGTTAATAAAATGTTCTGGGCTCTTATTCAAATGGAATAAACATAAAGAAAAACTCACAAAAAGTAAGATGTAATAGAGTTTTTCAACTGTGTTTGCATTGTAATTTTCATTTAATTGCCCCTTATTAAGAATTAAACCTTTGTTTTTCTCTTATAGCTCAACTGCTTGCAAGTCATTTTATTGTATGGCAGAAAATATTCATTTGTTTATTTTTTCTTTTTTAAAAGATTTTATTTATTTATTTCCAGAGTTAGAGAGGGAGAGAAACATCAATGTGTGGTTGCCTCTCAGTGCCCCCAACTGGGCACCTGGCCTGCAACCCAGACATGTCCCCTGATGGGGAATTGAACCTGTGACCCTTTGGTTCACAGACTGGTGCTCAATCCACTGAGCTACACCAGCCAGGGCTATTTTTTTCTTTTAATTAACCATTGATTTATGTGGGTTCTAGATTTATGGTTTGGATGTTGGAAAAATAGATTTTACATGTGTCTGGTTGCATTGGAGGTTAACAAATTTAATCACTCAGTTATAATTTAGTTTTCTCAGCATTTAAGTTTCAATGGTGTTTTCTCCTGGTGTTTTTCTGTCCCTATAACCTCCCCTCCCCTCTGAAAATATATCAGTTTTATCTTTGTTATCTACATGACTCAAAAGAACTGAAATACACACAAGTACAAATAACTGTGTTGAGACAGAGATTTGTCCCATTCTGCAATAATATTTACTCATAGAGGAAAATGTTTCACACTCCTGCCTTTTATTTCAAGCTGTCTTCTAGATCCTCATTCATTTCCCAAAACCGTGTTTGAAAACAGAACATACAAATATTACATTTTTAATTCTAAACATCAGATAATTTATTTTTTATGGTTTTCATTTTCTTTTTTTTTTTGAGATATAACTGACATATAACATTAGGTAAGTTTAAGGTATACAACGTGATAATCCGATACATGTGTCTATGGAAAATGATTGCCATAATGGAGTTAACACCTTCATTGCCTCACACAGTTACATATTTTAGTAATTTAAATATTATTTCCTTTCCAAACCACACTGATTAAAAAGTAAAGAAGAAGTTTGCTTTTTATTTTTTCTCAAAATGTATAAACACATTTATTTTCAGAATAACACATGAAATATTAATTTTTTCACAACCTCCTATGGTTGATTTAACTGGAAGATGAGTCTTATTACCTTTCCTAAACGAATATACAAAATATGGTACTTAGAGGCTCACTCTCTCAGCTATTGTTTTATCTGCATCTTTTGTACATTATAAATTTTGCACATGGTAAAACAACTTTTATAATATTCTATTCAGGATTTTTTAAATTCTAGCAAAATATTTCTACAAAAATTTAAACAGACAAGACTCAAAGTACATTTTCTTTAAAAGAAATTAAAATTACTTACTATAATGAAACTCTAATGCTATAGGCTATTATATTAGTAAAGTTTTATATTTTATAAAAGCTTTCACATGTTTGATAAATTCTTCAATCATAAAAAACACTTGTAGCCAAAAAGAAAAACCAACACATCATTTTATCACCAACTGAAGAGTTGTAACATCAGCTAGTGAAGTTAGATTTACCTTCGTATTCTTAAACAATCTCTGTATGAGGTTAGTTAAAATCTGATTATGTCTTATCTATCTCCAAATTTTCCCACCTTCTCTTTTCTCCTACTTTCCTTTTTCAACCTACTCTTCCTTCATTTTTTCTAGTTTTCTTCTCCTTCTTTTTTTATGTCTCCCACCCACCTTTCCTTCTCTCTTTTTTTTCTTCACTATTTACAGTGAGGAAGACAGCAGCTCCATATTCCTTCTGATGTAATGTGTGTCAGTCGACCTTGACAATGACCTACACTACTCTTACTTTTAGTTTCTTGAGTATGAAGTATTCCGTTATGTTACTCATCATTCCTTTTGTGTCATATATATAGTTTGTTAGCTTGTTTCATTTAGCTGTATTTTAACTGAATAAAAGTTAATGACAAATATAAATAATTAAATGCATTTAATTGTTTTTATTCCCAAATTTAGGATATTTTGTTGCTGTTTTTTTTTTTAAGATTTTATTTTTATTTATTTTTAGAGAGAGGGGAAGGGAGGGAGAAAGAGAGGGAGAGAAACAGCAATGTATGGTTGCCTCTCACATGGCCCTCACAGGGACCTGGCCTGCAACCCAGGCATGTGCCCTGACTGGGAATTGAACCGGGACCACTTGGTTCCCAGCCTGCGCTCAATCCACTGCGCTACACCAGCCAGGGCGTTTTTGATGTGATCATGTGAAATTGTTAAATTTCATATAGATTGCAACAATTTTAACTTTCCATCAAAAAATTTAGTTAATGCAGGAGTATATAAAGAAAAAGTCAAATTCTTTCCTTATTATCTTTGTTTTCCTGCAAGACATTATTAACAGATGTGTACTTCCATAATATTTTTTAATATACATAATGCATCCCTGCAAATATAAACACATAATTGTGTATTTTATGCAAAAACTGTATCATGGAATGCATATTGTTCTAAAACTGGATTTTCAAATGAATAATTTTCCATAAATATCTATATTCTTTAATTATTTTAAAATTAAATTCCTAGAACAAGTAATATAGGTACAATAAGTTATATGGACATGACATTCAAATTATTGCTATTATATGCTTTTTATTTTTAACTACAGAATGGAGAAACAAAACAACAACAACAAAAAGAATTCTAAGCATGGTTGATGAAATAACATTAAGTTGCAATTTAAGAGACTTATTTGAAATCCCAGAATTTGCTTTTTTGGATTAAGTTTCTCACCTCGACAAATGTGGGATGGGGGTGGGAAGATGCCGGAATGGCTGATGTCTGATAATCTGTACTAGGGCACTTCTGATTCTGTAATAAAGTGTAGACATAGAATAGCAGTAAAGGTGATAGCAATAATAGAATAAGCAAACTGTATTGTGCTTTATTAAAATATCATTTTAATTGCTGCCACCCAAATCATCAGTATTCTATATAAGATGCCATCTCATTGTTCTTTTACATACAATCCTAAGCCGGTGTGGTGACACTTATCCTCAAAGATGTCAGAAATACAGGCTACTTCTTTAAAAAAAAAATTATCCTCACCTGAGAACAATTTTTCTTATTGCTTTTAGAGAGAGGAGAAGAGAGAGAGAGAGAGTGAGATAGAGAAAAACATCAATGTGAAAGAGAAACATCAATCAGTTGCCTTCTCATTCACACCCAACTGGGGATCGAACCCACAACCTGGGTATGTGCCTTGATGGGGACTCAAGCCCGTGACCTTTTGGTCGAGGGGTGATGCTCCAACCCACTGAGCCACACCAATCAGGAATAGACTACTTCTATTCTGTTGCTCTGCTGTCCTCAATAGGAAGCTTCTATCTCATGATCCAGGAAGCCTGTTCCAGTTCCTCGTTGACATGGCCATAGTCTAGCCAACCAAATGAATAAAGTGGGAAATGGAATGCTGGCCCCCTCTCTTTAGAAGCAGTGCCCAGAGATTACGTACATATTGTCTGATCTATTTCATTAGCCAGAACTTTATCACATAGTTATACTTAACTTCAGGCAAAGGTGGGATATGAAGTATTTTTCTGTGGTTGGTAAAAAAATATCTATTCCATAAAAAGATGAAAATGGATATGGGGGCAACTAACATTTCTGTCACATATTGTCATTATCAAGAACAGTTTTTAAAGAATTTTGAAATGCTTTAATCTTATTCAAATCTTATATAAAGGCATACCATGTGTAGCTAGGAATGGGTACCTTTTATTACTCAGGAAATCTATGATTTTATAAAGAATAATAGTGTACCTAAGAGATTTTTAGGTTAAAAATTAGCTTATCCTCTTTCACCCCATCATTTCATCTCTATGTCAGCTGGAGTTTGACACTTTTCATCCTCTGTGTATACCACCCTACCCCCATTAGCAGAAAGAGTGTAATTATAATACAATTATACCTCTGTTATTCTTACTCACCTTGGTTAAATCTTCATTTTGTCTGAGTTTTCCCACCTGTTAAATGCTGACCACAGTGCCTGTGCTATTTCTGCAGATAAAGTATAGAAAATTGATACATAAGAAAAAATACAATGACAAATAATAATAATAATTTGAAAGATGTTATACTTAAGTAAGTAATTATACTCATCAATTACTTATTGCCTACTATGAGCCAGGCACTCTCTTAGATCCTTTAAATGTATCTCATTTAATTCAGTCTTCACAACAAACGTGTAGTGCATTTTGTAGTTTCTCTATTTAGTATTGAGGAAACCAAGGCTCAAAAGAGGTCAGGTGGTTTACCCAATGCTATTTCCACCATGCTCACGCTTTACTATTTCCAAGTTTTGGTGGGACTTATCCTTTTACACTTTTAAGTAAGACTAGACTATCCACCGGAATTGTTTTACTGCAGTGAAGAACTATAAAATTATGCGAGATACTCATGAAAGGAAATAGCTAAATAGGAACCTTTTCAAAGACTGGTGATATTAAACTCAAATACTTTGGTTCCTTCTCCTGAGTGTCGTCCTGTCACACTATTTTTGTCTTCACTAATGACTGCAAAGGAATAGTCCTTAAAGCCCACTGCACTCATCTTTAACCTGAACTGTCATCCACCTTAGCCCGCCCCTTTGTAAAGTCAGCATTCAAATCAGTGCATAGCTCAGCATGCTCTTAGTCTGTTTGAGTGAACGTTGGGGCCTATAAAGACATGAAGGTTGAATTCTCATTTCTGTGGAGCATTATCTTGTAAGGTGGGCAATGTGCACTGACATGGAAACCCAGAGATGATTTCATCATGCTTAATGACAGTATACCTAGCCAGTGGGTAATTACAAGCCTTCAGTACTTCACTCTTCATGAGATTAATATTTTTTTCAGAACAATAAATGTAAGGTCTATGACACCTTTAAAGTTATGCTTAAATGTGACTCGGTGCCCACTAATGAATGACTGTTGCTGTTTCATGCCTTGCTAAACATATTTGGCTTTTCACAAGCAATAGATTCGGAAAGGACACTTATTCACAGTAGGTGTTAGGAAAGTATGCATATTAATTTTGTAAAATTTAGCTAAGACTTGTGTCCAGTTACTCTTCAAGGGGTGACATTAATAAAGTTTTGTAATCCAGTCTTGACTCTCATAAATGTTGAGAAGCTAGTGGGGAAACTGCTTTCTCTATATAAACATCTACTATTCCTGGGCTTTGTTTCTGACAAGTGAGTTAAAGAATGTGTTTGTCTGGCCCTTTGGGAGATTCTAGAAGATAACGTACTTTTAAAAATTTCTTTTCTGTCTAAACTAATCACAGTAGATTCTATTATTTACAACTAAGAATTCTGAAGATATTAGCCAGGAAACCTGCTTTAGAAGCTTAGAGAGAAAGTGAGATTCATTATTTTATTGGCTCATTTGTTTACTATTTTTATTTATTCATTTTTTTCTGCTTTTCTGTTTTTTAATAAATAATGAACTCATTTAAAATGTTTACTGAATAACAAGTGGACACATGTCATTTCATAAGTTTTGGGGGAGGTAAACAATAAATAAATTATACAGGAAACCTGACCTCAAGTCTTTTTTGTAAAGTTGATTCAACCATGCTAGGAAGCAAAGTGGCCAGTGCTGTGAGAAAGTACTTTGTTATGAAAGTTCAGAAAAGAGAGCAATTGGACAGAACAAAATAGAGTCCCTTCTTTCAGATAGCATAGGAGATGGGACTAAAAACTAGGAAAGATTTGCACAGAATGATGGGGAGATAGTTATCTCTTGGGTAGAGGAAGAATGAAGGGAAAAACACGTGACATGTATGAGCAACGGGCATACTTCGTGTTTATGCACCGAATGCACCCGGAAGGAAACAAAAGGGGGAAGGCCAGATCACAAGAGCTCGCAGTCATGCACAGGTGCTTTGACTTAAATCTGTAGACCTTGAAGGATTCTGAGAAGGGAGTACTTCAAGAATGGTAATTTTTAATTTACATATAGGCTTTATTGAGATTTAATTTACATATCATACTACTCACCGATTTATCAGTTTGAGCATTTTTCTTTTTTCCTTCTATTCCTAGTTTGCTGAGTGCTTTGATTATGAGGGCAATTCAGGATAGTTATTCTGATATCTGCATATAAAAGGAATTAAAAGGGAAGATACTGAAGATGTTATGCAAATATCAAGGCAAAAATGTGATGACAGCTTAAACCAGAGCACAAAACTTAGCGTCGCCATACATGAGAGAGATGTTGAGGAGCAAAAGATAAGTACTGGTGACAGAGCCGACAGGGGCGAAACTATGTAGAAAGGTGCCTGCCTGAGTACCTGAGGTGTTAAACTTCAGAGAACATGGTTAAGACACTGGGTTAAATCTCAGCTGGACTCTTTCAGAGCTATGTACTCTTGGCCAAGCAGCTCAGCCTCTTTGCGGCCACATTTCCTTAGCTAATAAATGTAGTTATAATAAGGCCTGTTTTTCTATAAATATTAAATGCATTGTTTTATGTGAAACCCTAAACAATGCCTCCATCTAAGTGTTACCTAAAATTATTGTTATTTCAAATTAATCACTTTCTTAGTTTATGAACCATGTAAATGTACTGTCATCAAATTGGTATTTCTCAGCCAAAGTGGACATAGAAATAATTTTCTACTAACAATGAAATGAAAAATGCATTGATTCTACTAATGCAAAATATTTTTTATCATTAGTGAAATAGAGTACACGTTTTAAAATGATATATTCACATTTTCAGGAAAATAGCTTGTTTTCTTACTCAAAACCATGACTATTAATGAGCAGATATCACAAAATAAAGGCTCAGAAATTTTTAGAAACAGGTATTTGATTAATGGACATAAAATTTGTCTTGATAAAGTAAAAATGCATACTATATAAATCTAGTCAAATGCAATCATCACTAAATTGTCTCGCACTTGCCTAGACATGCACACACCTGCTGAACAAAGGAATAAAATTCCTTGTTTCCAGGACACTGCTGCACTCAATCAACTTCAGCAGTATTTTATTTTTGAACTTTTATCCAAATCCAGAGTAGCATCTAATTAGAACATAAAATATGGTGATGTCATAAATTATTTTATTTGAAATGACTACAGTGGTCCTTATTTCAACCTTTTTCTTCATATAGCTGCAGAATAATGTAGAGTAGCACTTAAATAAATATATTTAAATGTTATTCTAAAATAATACTTTATGAAATGGGCTACATAAAACCAATAATGTCCAAAAGAACAGGCATAGCATAAAATAGAATGAAAGTCAGTTAACTTATCTATAATTTTTTAAATATATTTTATTGATTATGCTATTATAGTTGTCCCATTCCCCCCCCTTTATTCCCCTCTGCCCCCATCTCCCCCATTCCCCACCTTTTAGTTTTTGTCCATGCTCATACACATAAGTTCTTTGGCTTTTATATTTCCTATACTATTCTTAACCTCCCCCTGTCTGTTTTCTATCTACCGTTTATGCTACTTTTTCTCTGTTCTTTTTTCTTCTTCCTCCCCCTCCCATTCACCTGTTGATATCTCTCCATACCTTATATAAATCCCTTTAACATTTCATATAGTAAAGGCTGCGTGATGATGAACTCCTTGAACTTGACCTTATCTGAGAAGCACTTTATCTGCCCTTCTGTTCTAAATTAAAATTTTGCTGGATAGAGTATTCTTGGGTGTAGGTCTTTGCTTTTCATGATTTGACATACTCTCCAGCCCCTTCTTGCTTGGAAGGTCTCCTTTGAGAAATCTGCTGACAGTCTTATGGGAATTCCTTTGTAGGTAACTGTCTCCTTTTCTCTTGCTACTTGTAAGAGTCTCTCCTTATTTTTAATCTTGGGTAATGTAATTATGATGTGCCTTGATGTGTTCCTCTTTGGGTCCTGCTTCTTTGGGACTCTGAGCTTCCTGGACTTCCTGGAAGTCTATTTCCTTTGCCAGACTGGGGAAATTCTCCTTCATTATCTGTTCAAATATAAGTTCAATTTCTTGGTGTTCCTCTTTTCCTTCTGGCAGCCCTATGATCCGGATGTTGGGTCGTTTACAGATGTCTCGGAGGTTCCTAAGCCTCTCCTCATTTTTTTGAATTCTTGTTTCTTCCTTCTAGTCCACACCATTGGTTTGAGTCCCAGTTTCCTTCTCTTCCTTATTGGTTCCCTGCATATCTTCCATCATTTTCTTTAGCATATCCTTCATTTATTCATTTATTTGCATCCAACTTTCTTCCAATTTTGTGAGCATCCTGATTACCAGTGTTTTGAACTGTGCATCTGATAGGTTGGCTATGTCCTCGTCCCTTAGTTGTAATTTTTCTGGACTTCTGTTTTTTCATTTGGACCATTTTTTTTCTCCGTGCGCATGTTACCTTAAGGAGCAGATCCTTAGGTGTTCACAGGTGTGGGACAACCTGTGATGTGATGCTTCCTTTGGGGCTGGGGACTGGAAGAGAGCAATGCCACTTTCTCCATTTACCACCAGTTCCCAATCTCCCTCGCCCCAATAAGCCCTCCTGTGAGGCTGGCAGCTGCTCCGGCACCTCAGTCTCCTCGGATGCTTTCAATAGGTGGTCTGGGGCTTCCCCGCCCCCCCCCCCCGCAATGGTGGATTGTGGTGCTGGGTCTCACGGTCTGCTCCACTCCCTAGCTCCTTCTCCCAGACTATCTGTGTGCAAAAGAGGGACTGCCCTTTCCACCAGTCTCGGCCCGCTGGTTCCCACTGGCCTCTCTGGGTACACCTGCTGCAGGCTTCGCCGGTTGCTCAGGCTGCGTTTTGACCAGGTGCGCCCGCAGTGAGTCTCTCCGGGCAAGCTGCCCTCTCACTCTCTGCACGATTCTCCGCCCGGCTCCATCCTGCTTACTGGTCTGGATGAACGTCCTCTCCAACTTCTTGGGTGTTGGACTTCCACTCAGTTCGATTCTCTGTCTGTTCTGGTTGTTTGTTTTGCTATTCAACTTGTTTATCCTCTCTGGTTGTGAGCAGCGGCGCAATGTGTCCACCTATGCCTCCATCTTGGCCAGAAGTCTACTTATCTATAATTTTTACTTTAAATTATATATATATATATATATGTTTACAAATCACTGATGTTACAAGTCTAAAAGTCTCACATTAGTCTATGATTTAATGAGTGTAACTTCTTTTAATCTCAAACTACTGGAGATTAAGACCTTAATAATGCTTTCCTCTAGATCTGTGAAATAAGTCATTTGTATTTGATGGGGTTGTGTTGAATCTATAGATTGCTTTGTGTAGTATGGACATCTTAATGATGTTAATACTTCCAATACATGAACACAGTAAATGCTTCCATTTATTTGTGTCTTCCTTAATTTCTTTCTTCACTGTTGTGTAGTTTTCTGAGTACAGAAACCTCTTTTACCTCCTTGGTTAAGTTTATTCCTAAGTATTTCATTTTCCTTGTTGCTTTAGTAAATGGGATTTTTCTTAATTTCCGTTTCTATTATTTTATTGTTGGTGTACAAAAATGCCATCAATTTCTGAATGTTGACCTTGTATCCCTCCATTTTTCCAAATTCATTTATTAGGATTAGTATTTTTTGGTGGAGTCTATAGGGTTTTATTTTTTTTTATTATTATTTTTTTATTGTTGTTCAAGTACAGTTTTCTGCCTTTTCCCCCATCCCTTCCCAGCACCCCAGCCCTTCCTGCCTCCCTCCCCCCTTTCTAACCCCCCCTTGTTGTTGTCCCTATGTCCTTTATAATTGTTCCTGTAAACCCTTCACCCTTTTCCCCCTTTATCCCCTTCCCTCTCCCTCCTGATCACTGTCAGCCTGTTCTGAATTTCAGTGTCTTTGTCTCTACTTTGCTTGCTTGTTCATTTTGTTGATTAGGTCCCTGTTAATGGTGAGATCATATGGTATTTGTCTTTCATGTCATCTGAAAACAGTGACAGTTTTATCTCCTCCTTTCTAATTTGGATGTCTTTGGATTCCCTCTTATATATTTAAATATTATTCTACATTTTTTTGCAAAATTCAATCATAAATTTAATCATAAAATTCATGTAATTCTAATGACATGGTGCCTTCTACAGCCAACAGGACTAGAACCTAGACCTAAATTATGTTAAAATCAACTATATCAAAGAAGTGGTTCACTAAGTAGATTATAATTTTATTACCTCTTTGTATCTCAGATTCTGGAAACTTTATATGAAGACCTCCCAAAGGGCATACCAGTGCTGAGGCAAATCAGAATTCAGTCTCTGCAGTGGTAATGAGGGGCACCTCGCATGTCATTACAGTATCTCTAGCATCACTTTTGGAGATTAAGTCCAACTGAAGTGAGACATTAAGATGTAAGATGTGTTCATGGCATTTACCTGTCATCATCTTCAGTGCATTGTTATTCTATATTTAAATACAAAAGCTTAAATTTACTTGAACTATGCTCAGATATGTAAAGAAAAAGTGGATTCTTTATTAGAGTCTTAATAAATGTTTTGAACCTTCATTTCGAACCTCCTGTACCTAAGAATATGGAAAAATCTTATTCAGTGTATCATATAGCCTTGGTTCAGTACAATAGTAGAAATAGTCACCTGAAATAATATATCTAATTTTCTCTTTCTATTTCTCTTCCTTTTCTTACCCAGGATGGCATCTGACACATGAGAAAGGCATTGTACTAGTGGAGAAAAATCCGCTGTTGTTAATCATTGCAACATTTTCTGACCACTTTAGCTACCTCCATCTTCATATTTATCTAGCCCTGCCTGGTGAGCCTTTACCTTGTTGCTATTTTGGTTTCAGTGTTACATGTGGTTTGTTTCCAAGCCTCTAGACTGTGTCAGAACCTGGTCTTTATATTCAGGTAACCCAGCCTTCTAAGATTCATAGGTGACAAAAGCTGCTCTATTACTTCACCATGCCTTCTGTCTAGCCCCTTGCCAACAGGTTCTCTTGTCAGCCTCTCCAGTGCCCTTGTAAGGCCCTTGTAAGACTGCTTACTGTGCACTCCATCCCCAAGGGGCCTATGAGAACCTCAGAGTCCCATTCATACAATACAGGAAAGAGGTTCAGTTTAAGGCAGTTGAACATTAATTTTTTTCTTTAACTATATTGAAATGCTAAGTTCACTTGCTGTAGAGGCATTCCCATGCTCATTCAGGGGAAGGAGTTGGGGGTAAGAATTGAAGGAAATGAGAAGCTAACATTATAGGAAATGTCCTTAAATCCTAAATCTTATACAGTACAGAGTATCCTTCCCTTTTTGTTTTTCTCAGTTTCTTTTTGATATACCTTCCCTTTTCCAGGTAAAAACCTCAAAAAAAAGCAAGAATCGGTTCTATCCATCTTAACCTCTCCGCTTGCATCTCTTATTCTTCCTATTCCTATAATTTTTGAATACCAAGAAGATCAAAAATCTCTTTTTTTACGTGTATGTCATATCTTCCTGCCATTTTCTTCCCTCTGTTGTGGTCCTACTGCAGATCCCTGTCTCAACGAATGGTAGCGCTGTCCATCAACTAGACATACAAGAAATCTAGGAATAATCCTTGATATCTCTTTTTTCTTTATCCCCTACACCCAAGTAATTTTGATTCTTCCTTTTTAAGTATCTTTCACTTTTATCCATATCTCCATTTCTACTTCCCTCAATATCCTACTCCAAGTAATCATTATTTTCTCCCCATCCTATTGCAGTCTCCTAACTGTTCTTCCTGCATTTACTTTTGTCTGTTGCTAATTCACCTGTACTTTGCGGATGGAGTGCTCTTTAAATACCTTCTGCTCTATGAGACTCTTCTTACCTAACTTCTGTCCCACCTCATACTATTTTGCTCTTCATTCTGTGCTGACTCATACTGACTATTTTCCGTTATCCTCAAGGCTTCAAGGCCAAAATTGATTTCCTCCATTTTTTCTGATTCACTCTAACGTATCTTCAGCTCTGAGCCCAAATATAATTTCTTCAAGGAAACCTTCCTTGAATACATCAGAGTAGATTATGTTCCCTTATTATGGATCACTGTAACTTTTCTCCATAGCAGAAACTATAGTTTGCAGTTATAATTATATGATTTCTCTCTTTGATATCAGATATATTGCAAGTCCTGTAAGGGTAAGAATTATACCTATTTGAGTTTTTATTATTATATTTATTACTTTATTTTTACTAGTCCTATTATTCAAGTGACTGGAATATGGTGGGCATTTAATAATTATTTGTCAAAAAATTCACTGATATTAGGCCTGGCTGGTGTAGCTCAGTGGATTGAGCGCGGGCTGGGAACCAGAGGGTCCCAGTTTGATTCCCAGTCAGGGCACATGCCTGGGTTGTGGGCCAGGTCCCCAGTGAGGGCCATGTGAGGAGCAACCATACATTGCTGTTTCTCTCCCTCTCTGTCTCCCTCCCTTCCCCTCTCTCTAAAAATAAATAAATAAAATCTTTAAAAAAATTCAGTGATATTAACATTATTTTCAATTTTCTTGGATGTTAAATATAAACAATATGGAGAAGTCATAAATGGTTGTGAGGGATCAAAAGCTTGTGTGTATAAAGTTCCTATGTCAGATTATTAATTTAAATATTTGGTTTTCTCAGTCATAAATGTTGGAAAATGATGAGTTTCTTAAAATATACTGATCTACACAGAGTTATAATTTGCATTACATAGATATTTTAATATTGAAATTAAGCATTTTCATGATATTTTCATGTATACACATGTATAGTAGTTGGGTCATGAATATTTAAATATCTAAGATACTTCAAATTTATGACATAAATACCGAACCAATCCCAGATTCTGTATAATACTAAAACCAATGTTCATAATTATTTTAATTTTCTAATTTCTTATTAGCAGTAAACTTCTTAAAGAAAATAATTATATTTAGTAATTTAATTGATTTATTATTGCTGATTGGTTCAGAGATAGCTTTGAAGTACATGAAGAGGTATTCAAATTATTATTTTGAATCTTAATTAAAATAGATTTGACAGTTGCTAATAAACTTTTCTTAGATTATCTTCTCCAAATTTTATAATAAATTGACATTTATTAAACAGTGTGACTGGGAAAAATGAGTGAATAAAAATATATTTGTAATTGACTTTACAGTTTTATTACTGTACTATTTTCAATTTTACGAAAATACGTTACCTTTAATTTGGTATAAAATTAAAATATAAAATAAGTATTTTTTGAAGACTTTCCCAAGTAACTGCAATTGAGAAGTATTCACATTTATAAGGTTATTAAAATATTGATCTGTTAATTTGAAAAAATATAGATAGCTATTTTTTGAAGCTCCAAGGAGGCAGAGATCATGTGTGACAAAAAAATTCAGTTTTATCACTACTTAAAACATATAATGTTAAAACTTTCCAAATTACTGTTAAAATTTATATTGGGGATATCAAAGTCAGCTTGAACCAACTCAATAGCATTTTTATTATTTTATACTCACATATGCACCAAAATACATAGATTTTATATTAAAATTAACCTGGATTCACTTTCCAGTTTCCAGATTAGATTCAGAAGAACCTTTTTTTTTTTTTCAGGAATACTTTCATTTATATATTTTAAAGGGCTACACATAAATCTTACATAAGTAAGGATATGTATTTTGCCATCTTAAAAAGTGCTTTTCCCATTAAAAAAAACAAACCAAAAAACAGATGCACCATTGCCTGTTTCACAGTCAGATCCAATCTGAAATGGCTGACGCTAGCACAGGGAAGTCATAAAGAGATCAAATGACTTCTGGGCCAATGGAAAGCCCTACTGTCTAAATGCTTTTCAGGCCAATTTGAAGAAGTAATTAGACTTACTGGAAGCTTGTGTGAATAATGCTGCAAGAATAATTATGAACTGTCCAGACATGTTGATTTCATTATAGGGCTTATCTATTGATTCTGATGGGATATGTGTAAAATTCAAGATCCTAATATTAGAATGAGTGAAATAATGGTGACATCATGATATATCCAAAATTGTGGTTCATTTCTGGAATTAGTTGTCATTAGGTAAAGAGCTAGCTGTTAGTCAATTGAAATATAATCATGTTCCTCTTCTATCTATCTTTAGCACTCAGCATTTCTTGTTCTAAATGTAGACAAATGACTATAAATCTAAGGAGTTTACAGGTAATAATAGAAAGGCCTTTTAAGAACTGAAAATCAATAAACACATGGCGATGGCATGCCATTGTAATGCAATTAGGGGATGTTGTGTGGATGTCTCTGAAGTACCTCTAAATGAATGTGAGTTCAGTACTGCTGCCAAATGAGTCCAATGTCCCACAAATGAACTGAAAACCAAGTGCCTGGACTATTGTATCTGCAGTGGCACTTTAAGATTGCTGCAGCGATTTGCTGGAAATAGCATGGCACATAATACAGCATGATGCTGTATTTAAGCCTCATCTCACTCTAATGAAAGATGCGTTCACCATTTGTGAGTGTATGTCACCAGAGTTAGCATTCAGTGGGACTGGAAAAGACTTAAAGTCTGTTTTATTCAGAGTATGACTCAAAGCTGATTCTGACAATATTAAAAATATTTATTACAAAGTTGCAATAATGAAGAAAGCAAAAACAATAAAGAATGCAACTTTGGAGTCTACTAATTTTAAACTTGGAATTATAGTTAGGTTTATATTTTGATTCTTGGATACACTCTAGGAAGTTTTTGTTTTTCTTTTTCTAAGAAACTTGTGTTAACTGTGACCTGATAATTTGAATGAACACAAATATTATTTTTTTATTATACTTTTACAAACTCCAATTTTATTAGTACTTACCATATGCTAGGTACTAGTTGATTTACAAATATTAACTCATTTTATCTTGACAAAAATCTCATGCTGTATATAGATTAGCCCCATGAGCAGTTGAGGAAATTAAGGCACAGAGAGGCTAAATAGTGGGTATGGAGTCACTGAATTAGTGAATGAAGGTGCCCAATTAAAACCCAAGTAATTTGCTTTAGAGCACTGGATTTGAATGTTTAACTGCAACATATATTTCAGTATGTGCTCAATGAGAATTATTATAGGTTTGTTTTTTTTTTAATATTTGATACCCAGGTTCTACCCCCACAAATTTTGATTTAGTGAGTCTGGGATCAGGCCTAGGCATCTCCATTTTTTAATATACTTTATAGAGATTTTGATGCCGATACTTCATTGGTAACCCTCTGAGGTATACTGATTTAGAAATACCAGGTTATAACAGTAGAGTCTCTATTCTTGTTCTATTCCATGTTAACCTACCATAAGTTTTGTAACTGATTAAAACTACACCAGCAGTCATTCTGATCCTAACGAGAGCAAGTTCAGAGATAGAAAGTCCATGTGACTCATGCTGCCATTTTCAATGATCACTTTGACCCTTAACAGAGCAAATACTTTTAGTGATATTACTTATTACTATAGAGTAATTAATGAGCCAAAGTTATCTTTATTAACAGAAATAGTCATGAGTATCCTTACTTAATACAACTAAGACATGTGCCTTGCTGATTCTTTGTATTCTCTTAATTAAAGTTTTTTCTTCATTCACAATGATCTAGAATGAAATTTTCTTTTTACTTTTTAAATGAATACTCCCTACTAGCACTACAATAGTTAATTGAGTATTTTCTTTTTATAAAATATCTTTGAGTGTAATGACTACAAGGACTTTGTTGAATATTCATTAACTATACTTTTCTCACAGAGCATATAAATTCTCTAAAATGCAATGTATATATACTTTAAATTTTGACATAAAATACTCATATTTCTAAGATAAAGGAGTTTTTCTTCTTTAAGCACTCTCTCAAATCATATATAATCAGGAATATTGGCAACATTGCTGCTATGAGAAGGACAGGGAGAACATCAAGAAATCCAAATGAATTCAAACCCATTAAATGTAATGGTGTGGTAAATCTCATTGTACCATCTGCTGTAGAACACTGATACACTATTGGAATTCCACATCTTATTTACATAACAGAAAAGATTGTGCTAGTAGATTTATAAGGTGAATAAATACCCAATGACAGAAGTAGGTTTTTCCTATATTCACATCTGAGAATATCCACATCTGTATAAAATTTAATCTGTCTGTGGTTAGCTAATCTAGTAAAATTTAAAATGCCGTTTTATCCAAATGTTATCAGCAATATTGTCAGTAAAAACCAAGTAATCAATAAAAGAAACAAAGAGTTCATTTATAGTGTGGTGTATAATGTGAAATTTACTGAAATAATTCTCTTTGACATTGACATGCATATTTAAGATTCCTATACCATGAGTACAGTAGATGCCTAATATAGCTGTATTTTCATTTAACAAATAACTTTGTAGCATTCTTTCTGAAGGATGCTAGAATCTTATTTACTGAAAAATTGCACTTTAGGAATCAAGGTTTAATTGAAATTACATTAAATTTATAGAACTAATTAAGTTCAAATGCTTTGAAATCTGTAATATTTAAGTGAGGTCCTAAAAACTAAAACAAGTTTTGAAAGAAACAAAATCAAATTTTGTACTAGAATTCAAATTAACCTCTTTTCTTCTTTCGTGTTTACTTAAAAAATTTTTCCTTAAATATGTATGAATAACAAAGCCTATAGTTGTTTTCATGAAGGATACCCTACCATAATTATAAAATCACATTATATATTTCTATATGTATCTTTTTCAGCAGTTAGAATTAATCAGGAAGGTATGTTGTGAGTTATGCATAATTTCATCTTTTAAAATTATTTTTTATTTAAAGGAGGCAAAGAAGACATTTATATTTTTTAGGATTATATTTCAAAGCTCATGAGATACAAAATTTCTTCTGGGTCCTCTCTTGTGACTTTCCTCACTAGCAATGTTGAATAATTAAGTACTTTCACATTTACATTCGGCAACTAGGATTTAATTAAACACAGTTCTCATCAATTCAAATGCTCTTACCAAACCTCCAGAAGTTGAAGAGCGTTGCTGTTGACAATGGCAGTCCACCAAGTGGAAAATTATGCAAAGAAAATTGAGAAAGTAGGAAAAATGCCAGGCCTGGTGCCTTAGGGAAGGTAGAGAATATGAAAGTAAATACAGTACAGAGTATTTTGGTTTTGCTGTTGGCATTCTTCTTGATTATGTAATTTACTTTGTAAATTGATATATTACATGTTTATTACTTATTATCAAATCATAGGAATAGGAAACAATTTTGTTCTTGAAAGAATGATGGCCCATTATACAAGTCTCATCAAGAATATATTTGGCTATGTAATTGACCATAGTGGTAAATTGAGCAAATTTTAACATAGAGTATATGAAGCAATATTTATCTGTGATTACTAATACTTAGGGACATTTTTTTACTATATTCACATATTGTACATCATACACAAGACCAATTTCTTTTTCCTGCAATTAGAATTTTTCTAACAGAGGGAATTAATTACTATGTGAGTAGAATTATCTAAGTAGACTCTGTATTCACATTTTTTAAAATTACTTTATTGTTGTTCAGTTACAGTTGTCTGCATCCTCTCCCCTCCCCTTCCCCCACCCCCTCCAAACCTCCCTCCCTCCGCTTCTTCCACCCTCCCCCTTGGTTCTGTCCATGTGTCTATAGTGGTTCCTGAAAACCCTTCTCCCCATAGTCCCCTCCCCCCTCCCCTCTGGCTATTGTTAGATTGTTCTTAATTTCAATGTCTCTGGTTATGTTTCTCTTGCTTTTTTCTTTTGTTGATTATCTTCCAGTTAAAGGTGAGATCATATGATATTTGTCCCTCACTGCCTGGCTTATTTCACTTAGCATAATGCTCTCCAGTTCCATCCAAGCTCTCACAAAGGGTATAAGCTCCTTCTTTCTCTCTGCTGTGTAGAATTCCATTGTGTAAATGTACCATAGTTTCTTGATCCACTCATTTACTGATGGGCACTTGGGTTGCTTCCAGAACTTGGCTATTGTAAATTGTGCTGCTATGAACATTGGGGTTCATAGATTCTTTTGGATTGGTGTTTCAGGTCTCTTAGGGTATAATCCCAGCAGTGGAATTGCTGGGTCAAAAGGCAGTTCCGTTTTTAGTTTTTGAGGAAATTCCATACTGTCTTTCAAAGTGGCTGCACCAGTCTACATTCCCACCAACAGTGCACTAGGATTCCCTTTTCTCCACAGCCTCTCCAACACTTATCTGTTGATTTGTTTATGATGGCCAATCTGACTGATATGAAGTGGTATCTCATTGTGGTTTTAATTTTCATTGCTCTGATGGCTAGTGACACTGAGCATCTTTTCATGTGTCTCTGGGCCCTCTGTATGTCCTCCTTGGAGAAGTGTCTGTTTAAGTCTTTTGCCCATTTTTTTATTGGGTTTTTTGTCTTCCTGGAGTGGAGTCATATGAGTTCTTTACACATTTTGGAGATCAAACCCTTGTCTGAGGTATCATTGGCAAATATGTTTTCCCATAAGATTGGTTCTTTTTATTTTAATACTGTTTTCTTTAGCCCCTCAGAAGCTTTTTATTTTTTTTAAGATTTTATTTATTTATTTTTTAGAGAGAGGAGAAGGGAGAGAGAAGAGCAATGTATGGTCGCCTCTCACATGGCCCTCATTGGGGACCTGGCCCGCAACCCAGGCATGTGCCCCGACTGGGAATTGAACCGGGACCCTCTAGTTCCCAGCCCACACTCAATCCACTGAGCTATACCAGCCGGGCAGAAGCTTTTATTTTGATGAGATCCCATTTGCTTATTCTTTCCTTTATGTCCCTTGCTCTGGGGACATATCAGTGAAGATATTGCTGCGTGGAACATCTGAGATTTTCCTACTGATGTTTTCCTCTAGGACTTTTATGGTGTCACGACTTATATTTAAGTCTTTTATCCACCTTGAATTTATTTTTGTGTATGGTGTAAGTTGGTGCTTGAGTTTCATTTTTTTGCATGTAGCTGTCCAGATTTCACAACACCATTTGTTGAAAAGGCTAGTTTTACTCCATTTTATGCTGCTGCTCCCTTTGTCAAAGATAATTGTCCATAGAGAATTGGGTTTATTTCTGGGCTCTCTATTCTGTTCCATTGGTCTATCTGTCTATTTTTTATGCTGGTAACAGGCTGTTTTGATTACAGTGGCTTTGTAATACAGTTTGATATCAGGAATTGTGATCCTTCCTACTTTGCTCTTCTTTCTCAAAATTGCAGCAGGTATTCAGGGTCATTTATGGTTCCATATAAATTTTGAAGTGTCTGTTCTATATCTGTGAAATATGCCATTGGTACTTTGATAGGGATTGCACTGAATCTATAAATTGCTTTGGGTAGTATGGACATTTTGATGATGTTGATTTTTCTGATCCATGAGCACGGTATATGTTTCCATTTGTTTGTGTCTTCCATGATTTTTTTCTTCACTGGTGTGTAGTTTTCTGAGTACAGGTCTTTTACCTCCTTGGTTAGGTTTATTTCTAGGTATTTTTTGGTTGTTGTTGTTGTTGCTATATCAAACGGGATTTTTTTCCTGAATTCTGTTTCTGATGTTTCATTGTTGGTATACAAAAATGCCTTTGATTTCTGGATATTGACTTTGTATCCCACTGTTTTGCCAAATTCATTCATTAGGTCAAGTAGTTTTTTGGCGGAGTATATAGGATTTTCTAAGTACAGTATCATGTCATCTGCAAACAATGACAGTTTTGTTTCCTCCTTTCCAATTTGGATGCCTTTTATTTCCTCTTATTATCTGATTACTATAGCTAAAACTTCCAATACAATATTGAATAGAAGTGGTGATAGTGGATGACCTTGTCTTGTTCCTGATCTTAGTGGGAAAGATTTTAGTTTTTGCCCATTGAGTATGATGTTGGCTGTACGTCTCTCATATACAGCCTTTATTATGTTGAGGAATGCTCCCTCTATTCCCACTTTGCTGAGTGTTTTTATCATAAATGGGTGCTGTATCTTATAAAATGCTTTTTCTGCATCTATTGACATGATCATGTGATTTTTGTCTTTGCTTTTGTTTATGTGATGTATTACATTTATTGATTTGCGAATACTGTACCATCCCTGCATCCCTGGGATGAATCCCACTTGGTCATGGTGTATGATCTTTTTAATGTACTGCTGGATGCAGTTTGCCAGTACTTTGTTGAAGATTTTAGCGTCTATGTTCATCAGCGATATTGGCCTGAAGTTTTCTTTCTTTGTTGTGTCTTTTTCTGGTTTTGGGATTAGGATGATGCTGGCTTCATAAAAAGAGTATGGGAGTCTTCCATCATTTTGGATTTTTTGGAGTAGTCTATGAAGGATAGGGGTTAGTTCTTCCTTAAATGATTTGTAGAACTCTCCTATGAAACCATCTGGTCTAGGGCTTTTGTGTGTCAGGAGTTTTTTGATAACTGCTTCAATTTCATCTGCTGGTATTGGTCGGTTCAGGCTTTCTGTTTCTTCTTCATTGAGTTTTGAAAGACTGTATTTTTGTAGAAATTTGTCCATTTCACCTAGGTTTTCATATTTCTTGGCATACAGTTCTTCATAGTAGTGTCTTACAATCCTTTGTATTTCTGTGGCATCAGTTGTAATCTCTCCTCTTTCATTTCTGATTGTGTTTATTTGGGTCTTCTCTCTTTTTTTCTTGATGAGCCTGCTTAAAGGCTCGTTGATTTTGTTTATCTTTCAAAGAGTCAGCTCCTGGATCAATGATCCTTAGGTTTGTGTGTTTAGTCTCTATGTCATTTAATTCTGCTCTGATCTTGGTTATTTCCTTCCTTCTACTTGCCCTGGGCTGTCTTTGTTGTTGTCCCTCAAGTTCTTGTAGGCATATGGTTAGGTTGTTTATTTGAACTATTTCTATATTTTTTAGGTAGGCCTGTATTGCTATGAACTTCCCTCTCAGGACTGCCTTCACTGTGTCCCATAAGTTTTGGGTTGTTGTCAGTTCATTTTCATTTGTTTCAAGGAACTTTTTGATTTCTTCCCTAATCTCATCCTTGACCCATTCATTGTTTAATAGCATGCTATTCAGTCTCCATGCTTTTGAGTGTTTTGGGGTTTTTTCCTTTGGGTTGGTTTCTA
>PVJI01009690.1:0-64041 GCA_004026765.1 Micronycteris hirsuta | reverse complement strand
AAAAATAAAAAGATGGATGCAAATATATAGGTATTTCATGGTTATAATATCTGAAGAAATTAAAAAATAATTTGAATCACCATTGTACTTAAAGTTTCTGTTTGTCTACTTAGGTGTTAAGGAAATGGACTCAAAATCCAATGAGGAACAGGTGTATTCAACTAAAGTTGAAATTTCTGTTAGCTATTATATAAAAGTACATATACTTCCTCCATAAAAGCTCTCAGGTTCAAAATATAACAGCAAATGATAACAGTGAAAATCTCCAGCTTCCTCTTATTTTCACCCCAGGATGCCTTTGGTACCTGCTCTTAGCTCCTCACTTCTTTTCTCCCATTGTCTGTTTTGCCAGCTCCTCTTCCTCTTTCTCTCATGGGGTCTTCATTCAGATTGGCTGCAGCAAATAAAAGGAGAGAAGCAGTCTGATAGTATGTCTCCCACTTCCCTGCATCATCTCATTCCTTCTCACTAGGACACTATTCTACAGAAATAGCAGAGGAGACTCACTGTCATTGGGAAGACTATAATGCTTAGCCTTGTGGGTGAAGTAAAGGATAAGAAATACAGATCCCTTGATAATACCCACCATAACTTCAAGGATAAATAACATGTTATAGTCATCCCATGGTCCACATTCTTTTCTCTGAACTTCCCCAGAAACGATTCCTTTTTTTCCCTTTAACTCTAAATTTCCAACAATGTAGAATGAAAAGACCAAAAAAAAAAAAAAATCACTTTTATTCTACCAACAGGTGGAAAAATATTCCTAGCCCAAACTTTGTAAATAATGCCTTTATTTAGATTTACTACTGCTACTTTTATTTCTAAACAATCATCATCATGTGGTTATGTTTATTGAAGTAGATTATCAAAATGCATAACACAGTCTTTCCATTAACTCCTTCACATTAATGAGTTGCTATTTAGTAAATTACTATTTCCAGCACTAATAGGAATGAGGACATTGGCCTGAATGATTTTTCAAAGTGCCTATTAATAAACACCTAAGGCATATATTAAAGTACTAGAATGCACAGTCTTTAGGAAGTACATAGCATGTGGACTGGGTTTTTTTAGAAATGTGCATTAACACTTTCCTGACTAGAGCATAATGCTCAATAAGTCCCTTGTCTAGGTTTGTTTACCACTCTCAGTTTTACTATATTTCAATTTGTGGTCATTTTTTTCCAGTAGCCTTTGACCGTCTAAAAGGTTTCTATCTTGGTTGGCTGCCCCTTTCCTTGTCCTCTGGTTAGAGAAAGAAGACTTTTCTTGCAACCTCTTTTTGTGTCTGTGCGTGTTGGCATTTCCAGGTTGCCAGCTTCTCCAGTTCCTAGTGTGAGGCAAGAAGGAAATCCAGAGAAGTTGCCACCATACCACCCTCCAGTGCTGAGGTTCCTGGCTGCTCTGCTGTCTTCTCGCCACTTTCCGGAGTCCTCTTTGGTTTGTTTTATATGCAATGTCCAAGGTTTTATGTTCTACTCAGTGGAAGGAATAAAGAGAATTTTGCCCACTTCATCTTCCCAGTAGGGGAAGCCTCCAGATTTTATTTTTTAAGGATGACTTTTGGTAGTAATTTGCAATTAATTTTCCCATCAGCAATCTTACATGAAAGTCAAGCTTAGAATGAGAAAAACTGGAATTATTTGAAGAAAAGATATTTTGAGTTCTGTAAGTTGAGCTCCTTAATACTCTTGCCATGAAGCAGGGTAGACGGTGCTGAATTTAGGTGTAGGATTATCCTGGACCTTGACCTTCTTGTGTTGCTAACACAAGGACGAGAGTAAGAATGCTATGAAGGTTATCTAACTGGCTAAAAACCTGATACTGGCTGCTATTACTCTCCCATCCTTGTACCTAGTAAGATACATTCTCCTTGGTAGGAAAATATTATTTCTCACTACTTGATGAGTGAAACTTTCAAGATGGACAATGGTTGTCTCTTTAATAAAGATTACACCCATCACCCATTGAAGAAATATATTGAGTACCTACTGTGTGCTTGACATAATAGGAACTAGGTGGGGCTGATAACATAATTTGTGGGTATAAGTCAAAAATGAAAGTATGGAGCTGCTTATTCAAAGAGCAGGATAAATGCCATTAAAGGCAGTAATATATACAACTCCCTTTTCACGCTCCCTTTCTTGACCTGTCCTGGTGTATTATGTTTGCTATTTAATGTTGAACTCACTCAGGCAATAAAATACTCCACTTCCCAGATTACCCCACCTCCTTGTCTGCTCCTTTTCCTACAGGCTTGCTGCCATAGTCCACAGCTGACAGGCCATTATTGGGGATTTTTTAAAATATTGGGTAGTGAAAGAAGTTTATTTACAGATGTGGGGAGAATGTGGTAAGGGCCCTCCAGCTGGCCAGCCAGGGACAATCAGTGGAAGTGGAAAATAGGTACCCAAGCCAGGTCCTAAGGAGGCAGCTGTGTGTGTGTGTGTGTGTGTGTGTGTGTGTGTGTGTGTGTGTATGGAGTATGGGTAGAATGCTTGCGTGAACCTAGAGGAGAGAAAGTATGGTGCCTGATTTCCAGGTAGGGAACTGGCCCAGATCCTAAAGTTAGAAGAAAATATGGATGAGTCTGAAGGCAGTGTGTGTGTGTGACCCCAAGGGAGGGAGGTACAGTGGCAGTGGAGACTGCTGAGGCCTCATCCTCCAGAAAATTCCATCACTGCTGTGGGACTCAGCACCATTTCTGCTGTTCTCAGAGGCAGCTTGCCCAGGCCCAGCAAGCTGGGTCACAGGCTCTTGACCTTGACTGCCCTCTGCTCCTGGACCTGGTGTCTCCTCCTCATTCAGACTCCCTCAGCAAGACCATCAGTTCCTTCTGTTCTCTGTGTAGAGCCTGCCAGGCCTCCTGCCAGGCCTGGCTCTACAGCTGTAACTCCCTACCTGGCTGTGCCCAGTCAGGATGACATCTGCCAGCTGTCTGTTCTTGGCCTCTGGTTTCTGCACACGGAGCTTCAGGACATCCTATTGCTATAGCAGATAGGACACCATGGGTCTGTACAGGTCTTTCTCCATAGTGACAGTAGGGTGCCAAGCTGGCTCCTTAAGATCTTTGACTTTTTCCGTAATTGTATCCAAGGCATTCAAAACAGCTTCCAGGTTCTCCTCTGTTTTTCTACCAGGGCACACTTGGTACCTATTCAGGTGAGGATGAGAAGCTTGGTAGTCACCTGTAAATGTGCCATGGTATTTCTAGCCTTGGACAGAGATCACTGCTATCATGCCTTGCCCCAAGGCACAGGAGGTCATACATCAAATCCCAACTCTCCCGAAACATCAGGGTGGAGGGCGGCAAAGGTTGTTGGACATAGCACACAGAGTGGCAGGAATGGGCACTCGGCAGTCAAGAACCCATGTCAGGGAGGCAGAAGGTGGGATCACTTGTGAGCCAAGGATCCACGCACGTGTCACATGCTCCATTGTCCCACAGAACTTTCATTACAATACGCAAATCAATTCCAAGGTAAAATTGCTAAGAACTTTGAGATGCCAACCATGAAGCATTCAACCCTAAGCATGAGACCCTTCTCAGCATAGCTTCCTGCGTGACTGTCTGGTCCCCTGCAGTGAAGCTGGCCCTGGCACCAGGGACACGGTGGCACAACACCTTGAACGTCTTTGAACTTCAAAGGAATTGGTTTAAAGTGTAAAACTCTAGTCTCTGAAGCATATAGTTCATGTCTTTTGTTAACACACTCAAGAAATTTGACTATTTTTTAAGTAAATTGTAGTGTTGTTTTGACATTTGGAAGACATTAGCACTTTCAAGTGGCTTTGATGAGATGGGTCTGTTGACTTTCTTCATCATATCTTGGGATTATGGTAAAGACACTTATTCTACTCTCATAAATTTCTTAGTGATCTCATTATTATTCTGTAATTACTTCTTCAAGACAGAAACAAAGTTCCACGACTCGATAGGGACTATTTTACTTCCTCTAGAACAAAGAAGCTGTAACATATTTACTGCCAGTGGGGAACTGAAAATTCTCAAATGGCTCTCATAAACTCATAAGCATCCTTATTTCATTTTTCCACTTTAAGTAGTTTTTTTCCATAAGTGATATTCAGCATTAATTAATTCTGTGAGCTGACTCAGTATGCTCATCGACATGAATGTCTAACAGAATTAGATATATTGGATTGGCTTCTAATTTCTTTCTGATTTTATTGTAAAATATATATTTTAAATGTTCAGTTAATACAGCTAAAAATGTAGATTTTATAGGACACTTGGATTTGGGCATGAATTCTAATAATAGTGTTAATGATGTCAATAATATAATAATTTTTATTGAATGCTGTTTTCTGTGTCAGACAATATGCTGTAGGATCTATGTATCCATACCACATTTAATGTTTACTATAGTCTTTCAATGATGCAAAGTAGAAATTATCGTTTCCATTTTATAGATGAGGAAATTGAGGCATAGCAGAGTTCAATAATTGCCCAAAAATATCTTTTCTCTCAAAGAAAGAAATGTCCTCATTGCTACACAGTTGTTCAAAAAAAAACTTATTTTTTTAACATCCATGATTCTCATGGATAACTGGTGGGCATAGATTACCCATTATTTGTTGTTGTTTGGTGGTTTTGTTTGTTTATATATTTAGATGTTATAATATATAAAAGTACCTCATACCAAGAATAAAGTTAATTTATAGGAACATTTGAACAAATTGGCTTAAGATATTCATTCACTTGTCCTGGAAATGATGAAATTTAACCACAACACTCTTAGTAAAGCAGATTTGTCCATCTTTGAACTCCTTCATGGAGGTAAATGAGTGGACCAAAGGATATCTTTAAAGAACGCAGTTGTCACAGAACCTTTTTGTCCTCAGTGACTGACTGACTCTCAATGCAAGAGTTCAAAGATAGACAAATCCGCTTTACCAAGAGAGTTGTGGTCAAATTTCATTATTTCTAGGACAAGTGAATGAATATCTTAAGCCAATTTGTTCACAATGGAATACTACACAGCAGAGAGAAAAAAGGGGCCCCTACCCTTTGTGACAGCTTGGATGGAACTGGAGAGCATCATGCTAAGTGAAATAAGCCAGGCTGTGAGGACAAATACCATACGATCTCACCTTTAACTGGAACATAATCAACAAAAGAAAAAAAAAGCAAACAAAATATAACCAGAGACATTGAAATCAAGAATAATCTAACAGTAACCAGAAAGGAGTGGGGAGGGGACAGTGGGGAGAAGGGTTTTCAGGAACTGCTATAAAGGACACATGGACAAAACCAAGGGGGAGGGTGGAAGCAAGGGAGGGAGGTGGATTTGGCTGGGGTGGGGGGAAAATGCAGACAACTGTAATTGAACAACAATAAAATAATTTGAAAAAGTAAATAAACAAACAAACAAAAAGATGTCCTTTGCCACATACCTCAAAGACACATAGCAATAAGACCTGGGGGTAGGCTATTTTTAATGTTTGCATCACAAAGTTAATCAAGATTTGCTTTTTGTTCTCTTTGTTCTAGCGCCTCTATGAACTCTGACCAATTCCACAACTTTTATGTGGAATTTACCTGGAATGTTACCTTGGATCTCTAGAAATAACAGACCTGGGATTATCACATAGTATCATTTTTTTTTCCTTAGTGATTAGAATGTACTTGAGACATTTACTTATCCACTTATTTAATACTATCTAACCTCATAATTCTTCAGTATTTGGAAAATGTTTTGAACCAAATATATTTGCAGGAGTTTACTTAGGTTGTTCCTCTCTTCTATTAAAATGTTATTTATAAGGTTTAAAGAAAAAGAACATCATAGAAATCTGATAATTTTTATTGGTATCTGTATTTTCTATTCTGAGAGGTAATTTAGTTTATGGTTGAGGAGCACAGACTGTGAAATCCCCTTGGCTCATTTTGAATTTCCGTTCTTTCATATTTGTTGTTTAAATCCTCTGGTCTCAGTGTCCTCATCATTACCATATGCAGAGTTATTAATGACAGTGCCTGGTAAACTTTATTCAGCATTAACTACTGATATTGTTTGATTCATATTATTGTTAAAGTTGAAATTAGCTTCCTGGAACTTAAAGTCTTTCAGTTAATTCTCAACATAGAGATAGGAAAATGAGGGTTCCAAATTTTCATGATCTATATCTCAGAATCTGTCAACAGATACATTAGGACTAAATATATAGCCTCATTCTTAGGTAAGATCTTTTTCCTTTACTCGACATGTGTGATAATTAATGTTTTTTCCACTAATCTGAGTACAAGGTTTTAGTAACTGTCAGCCCTTCTTGAGTTGCCCATACACGCACGTGGAGTTATTTAAATCCTCTGTATGAAGTGCCCTTCCTCCCAGAACTGTTCTGGGTGCTTCATGCTTAGCCTTCAGGATTCAGCTTACTCTATGACTCCTTATTGGAAAGTTTTCATTGAACAATAGCCCGACTCTCACCTGTTCCACGGTTGGGTTATACCTCCTTCCAATTGCTTTTTTAGAACCCTGTGTTTAACCAAATTTTCCCACTGGATATATTTGCTGAATTTCTTATATTTCTTCCCAAATAGATTACTAGCTCTTTGGGGAAGGAACTGTACCTTCTACACTAGAGTACCTTTCATTTATTAATTGAAAATGATAAATGATAAGTGAAAATGATAAATGAAAATAAAAAATGAAAAAATACAATTTATTTTCAGTTAGAGTTGATATTCAATATTGTTTTATATTAGTTTCAGGTGTATAGCATAGGGGTTAGACATTTACATAATTTACAAGCAATCCTCCAATAAATCTAGTACCCACGTGGTATCAAACACAGTTATTACAATATAACTGACTATATTCCTAATGCTGTACTTTACATCCACGTGGGGATGTAAAATTAGATAGTTACAAAATTAGGTAGACTATTTTGTAACTACCAATTAGAACTTCTTTTTTTTCCAGAATGAAAATTTTATTTTTTTGTTTTTTAATTGTTGTTCAAGAACAGTTGTCTCCATTTTCCCACCACCAGTTTCTACTTTCCCCTGCCCCGCCCACCCACACCATTCACCTTCAACCCTTCCCCCTTTGGCTTTGTCCATGGGTCCTTCATACATGTTCCTTGATGCCCCTTCCCTTTAATTTCCCCATTATCACCATCCCTCCTCCACTCCGGTTACTGTCAGTTTGTTCTTTATTTCAATGTCTCTGGTTCTGTTTTGCTTGCTTATTTGTTTTGTTGATTAGGTTCCACTTATAGGTGAGATCATATGGTATTTGTCTTTCACTGCCTGGCTTATTTCATTTAGCATAATGCTCTCCAGTTCCATCCATGCCGTTGCAAAACGTAGAAATTCCTTCTTTCTTTCTGCTGTATAGTATTCCATTGTGTAAACGTACCACAGTTTCTTGATCGACTCATTTACTGATGGGCACTTAGGTTGCTTCCAGCACTTGTAAATTGTGCTGCTATGAACATTGGGGTACATAGGTTCTTTTGAATTGGTGTTTTAGGATTCTTAAGGTATAATCCCAGCAGTGGAATTGCTAGGTCAAAAGGCAGTTCCATTTTTAGATTTCTGAGGAAGTTCCATACTGTTTTACACAGTGGTTGTACTAGTCTGCATTCCCACCAACAGTGCACTAGAATTCCCCTTCCTCCACAACCTCACCAGCAGTTGTTGTTTGTTGATTTGTTTAGCCATTCTGACCAGTATGAAGTGGTATCTCATTGCGGTTTTAATTTGCATCTCTCTGATGGCTAGTGATGCTGAGCATCCTTTCATATCTCTTTGGGCCCCCCGTATGTCCTCGTTGGAGAAGTGTCTGTTCAAGCCTTTTACCCATTTTTTAATTGGGTTTTTTGTCTTCCTGGTGTGGAGTCATGTGAGTTCTTTATATATTTTGGAGATCAAACCCTTGTCCGAGGTATCATTGGCAAATATATTTTCCCATACGGTCACGTTCCCTTTTCATTTGGTTGATGTTTTCTTTAGCAGTGCAGAAGCTTTTTATTTTGATGAAGTCCCATTTGTTTACTCTTTCCTCTATGTCCCTTGCTCTGGGGGACAGACATATGGGTGAAATATGGCTGTTTGGAATATCTGAGATTTTCCTACCGATGCTTTCCTCTAGGACTTTTATGGTGTCACAACTTATATTTAAGTCTTTTATCCACCTTGAATTTATTTTTGTGAATGGTGTAAGTTGGTGCTCAAGTTTCATTTTGTTGCATGTAGCTGTCCAGATCTTCCAACACCATTTGTTGAAGAGGCTGCTGTTACTCCATTTTATGCTCTTCCCCCCTTTGTCAAATATTAATTGCCATAGATACTTGGGTTTATTTCTGGACTCTCTATTCTGTTCCATTGGTCTATGTGTCTGTTCTTATGCCAGTACCAGGCTGTTTTGATTTCAATGGCCTTGTAATACAGTTTGATATCAGGTATTGTGATCCCTCCTACTTTGTTACTCTTTCTCAAAATTGCTGCAGCTATTCAGGGTTATTTATGGTTCCATATAAATTTCTGAAATGTTTGCTCTATATCTGTGAAATATGTCATTGGTACTTTGATAGGGATTGCGTTGAATCTATAGATCACTTTGGGTAGTATGGCCATTTTGATGATGTTAATTCTTCCAGTCCATGAGCATGGTACATGCTCCCATTTGTTTGTGTCTTCCTTAATTTCTTTCCTCAGTGTTGTGTAGTTTTCTGCATACAGGTATTTTTCCTCCTTGGTTAGGTTTATTCCTAGGTACTTTATTTTTCTTATTGCTATATCAAATGGGATTTTTTTCCTGATTTCTGTTTCTGATATTTCATTGTTGGTGCACAAAAATGCCTTTGATTTCTGAGTATTGACTTTGTATCCTGCTGTTTTGCCAAATTCATTTATTAGGTCAATTAATTTATTTACTTTTTAAAATGAACTCATCATACTTTGAGTGTTAATGGAGTTTGTTGTCATTTTTGTTATTAATTTTTCTTTGTTTAATTATTCTTAATATGTCTTTCATAGACAGACAGAAAAACAGGGGCACCATACTCCAGCATGGAGCCCTTGGACATTGAATGTTGACAGTCAAGGAACAGTCTTGTGGCTCCATGTCTTTTGCATTGTAGGGTACTTTAAATTTAATTTATTTGCAATGTTTCCTTTGCATTTTTATTAAACTTTCTACATATTTTTCATTCTTCTGTGACTGACAGATGGGCTTATGTCTCTATACATGTTTCCTTTGCTAATATCTGTAATTCAATAGTCAGAGAAACTAGAAACTAGTTTACACCACATTTTCAAAGGAAAATGCTTTCTTCAAGCTGAGTTTTATTTGTCATCTAAAAGATAACACAGTACTTGGTGACTTATTTACATGGGGAGACAATAAGAACCCATGTTTCAAAGATTACAATGATTTAGTGTTTTCTTGATAATCATAGGGGCCTAGGTCAACATAAGATCATTTCCAGATCCCTCTCTTTGGTCACAATAATTATTCCTGTCACTCAAGCACAGGTTGATTGTATCAAATAGAGAGTTTGTCCAATTGTATTTTTCTTCCTCAGCTTCTTATTGATTTGACAGATGCTTATGTTTTATGAAGACTTAGCAGAATTTCAAAAGTAAATTTTGATTATGGTGCCTCTAAAGAATTGATTGATGCTTTAAAAATTTCTTTCCATGCCATTCCTAATCCATTAATTGTTCCAATCTAGAGTGGCTACGTTGAATCCAGAACTGACTGTATCCTGAACAGTGTTGATTAGAACTCATTCAGCTGGATCTTCATCCTTCTAGGATAAATGTGTCTTCTGCATATGTAAAGCTCCATAAGCTGTTGCTGGCTTGCTACTTTTCTGGTTAGAACGAACTCTTTACATGCGAGCCTGGTTGCATGCCTCTGGTTTGGGGGTCCACCCAAATGTTGTCATATTTTCTCATTTTCATTCTTAGAGTGGCACAGTCTTCCCATCAGACCCAAGGAAGGAAATCAAATGAATCAAAGTTACCTATATTTCCAGGTCATAAGAGGGAGGCATAGAGAAATTAATAGCCCTGCTTAATCTACCCAATAGTAACAGATGGTACCATGGAAAGTATATTCTCTTGGCCTTTCCTAAATCTGAGCTGGAGATGTAAATGCTCAATCTCATGAATGAGCTTTCTTCACTTCTTGGTCCTGCTGCTCCTCACCACCAGTCTTATAAAAAAATCTGCTTGGATATTTGAAGTACAGTTTTCTTGTTTTTGCCTGTGAATTCTAATACCCACTATGTCCTCACCATCAGTAACCTTTTCCCTTATGATTCACATTTGCTCTTTTTTAATTGTTATTCCAAATTTCCTTCTTTCTTAAAACATTCCTGGTATTTTCCAATACCTGATTATATTTTATTCCTCAGGTGGACTTTTATACATGACTTATGCTCCAACTTTGTTGTGAACTTTGTATTTTTATCTCCTCTCCAAGGTCCCCCTTTCCTAGATTATAAAATCTCAAAGATCAACTCTTTCATTTTCCTTCAAATTATTTAAGGTGCTTAGTGGGGCAGGGGCTCTGTTTTTTCCCCTTTGCTGCACACAAAGGATGGAGTACAAATATTTTCCCTCCAGGGAGGTTCTGGGAAGGGGGATGAGTTTTCCTGTGGCTAATGATTTATACTCTGGGTTTAATAGTCCATCAAAGCCTATTAAGTAATAGCAGGAGAAAAAGAGGATCCTAAAGGAAGGTAGAAGATGAGGAAACGATTTTCCTGAGACTAGACATGGTTAAAAGAAGAAAGCCAGGGAAGGAGGTTTGCTGAAGGGAAGCCTGGGAGACTAGGGACAGGTGGCAGGGAGGGTGACCAATAAGGGAAAGCTCAGGCATGGCTGAGAAACTGTCCCTAGTAAAGGACCCCCAGAGAGGCCTTGTTCCAGGTTCCAGAAAGCACCAGAGCTATATCTCAGCTCCTAGGCCACTCCTCATTCCAGCCTTTGCTGGAGCTGGCCTTGCTCTTTCCTCTGCTAGGACTAGGAATGTGGCACTTCTGGTGCCTGTGAGTTTACCTGTAACACTCAGCACCTCACCATCTCTCCTCCTGCCTGTGCCTGCTTCCCTGTTAGGCCACTGATCTCCATCTGTAGAGCACAGGGTTTTGGCATGTAGTATCTGCTTGTCATCTCTGAAGTTCTTCTCTTCAACACAGACTTTTCTCTCCTGATTTCAACTTTCCATTTGCATATCTACGCAAGTGTTGTGGACATCACAAACTTAATACATGCCAAAGTCAGCTTCAGATTTGCCTCATCTTAATACATGGCATTTCACTATCCACTCAAAAGTCATCCCAACCATATTCAAATGATATAATTTAAAGAAGATTTAATAAAGAACTACTTACAAAGGTGAGGATGAAGTTTTAGGAAATCATCAAGTAACATTGCAGTAAGAGCCCAGGATTCATTCATGGGCCTGAAGGGGCAACAGAAAAGAGTGGTGACTGAGCTCTGCGGCAGGGAGCCCTGTGTGGAAAGGACTGGACGGGTCTTGTGACTTTCAGTCAATGGCTGTGGGTGTTCTCAGTGCAGTATGGAGATGCAGGTTGCAAACAGCATCTCATAGTCACTCTGCTTGGCACCTCAGAACTCTGCCCTGTTCCTGAAGCCATGAAACAAATAAAAATAAATAAATAAATAAGCACACAAAAACTAAAAAACACTGTTGATGTAATCCTAGAGGGTGAGCTTCCCAGGATACAGAGAAGAGTAAAGAGTGAATAAGGGTAGACAAAGGAAATAGAGCACAGTCACAAACATTCTCTTGACTCATATCTATTACTTCCCATCAATAATCTCCTCAAAAGAGTGTTCCAGCATGTCCTTAAAGTAAAAACAAACAAAGAGGTGGGGCTTGGAGCATTAGACAAAGTGAAACTTGGAGAAGAGACCAGGCCCAAGACTCCTGGGCTGGGACAGTGGCTAGTGTTTTCCCCATTGCTATTGTCCAATGCTGGCACACAGGGGACCACTTAAGTGTTTGTTGACTGCTTTCAACTCTCAGCCGCTCAGGAGCTGACATTCTTTCTGGCTTATTCAGTTCAGGGAGAGAATGAAGTGCCTCTTGAAGATTGGATCTGCTGTTCTCACTCACATACTGACATATAATCAAATGTTTTACTTAAGTTCCATTATCTTTTCATCAAAATGCTTTGAAAAAAATATGATTGACACCACCAAGTTGATTCCATGGAGGGCAAACAATCTTCAAAGCAGAGTTTCTCTTCCTGATCTGGTTCAATAGCTTGCAACATTAAATTCATAAGTTGAATTACTCCTGCCTCTGACTGACTTGTATTCTCTTTCTTTTTGCATAATCAATCATGGATTAAAGTGGGTAACACAGGTCATTTGGTACAGATCGATTTCTCTATAAAACCACAAAAAGGAAGGTCAGAAAGAAAAGAATGAAGACTTTCTAGATTGCCAAAATAAAAGCTTTGCAAAGAAAATCTTAAATGACTTCTTCCTTTGGCTCCCCCAGATCTTCATTCTCTTCTCTTTCTAAATTATTATGGGGGTTGGAAGCCTTATCTTCATTGATGATTATCTCTTCAACAGATGGAACCTAAATCCTCTTCCTTTAAATATGAGCTGGACTTAGTGATAGTTCTAACACTGAAAGAAGCAAAAGTGAAACTTCTTATGTTACTTCCAAAGATCATAATAAATGGCTGGCTTTTTCCTTTTTGGGACACAGACATTTGGAGCCCTGAGATGCAATGTGAGAAGTCTGGCTATACTGAAGTTGTCACCTAGGGTAGAGACAAACCAGGGAGACTCAGCTGTTCTAGCCTCCAGCTGTTCATTTCAGGGAATGAGGAGCCTGGGAGGATTCCATTCTCCTCAGTGTCTGACTAACTGTATGAGAGACCCTGACCAAAAAACACCTGATGAGTTCAGTCAAACCCCAGAACCATGAGACCTAATTCTAATAAATGACTATTGTTATTTTACTCCACTAATTTGGGGGCAGTTTGTCATATAACAACAGTACTCACAGCACTGTGTCTCCCCAAAACTTTAAATAATGAATGCCCCTTGTCCAAGCCCTGGACCTTCTTCAGTGATCTCATGCTCCCCATTACTTTCAGTAGCATTTATATGCAGTGATGGTTAATTTCACGTGTCAACTTGACTGGGCCATGGGGTGCCCAGACAGTTGGCCAGACATTATTCTGGGTGAGTCTGCGAGAATATTTCTGGGTGAGATTCACATTTCAACCAGTAGACTGAGTAAAGCCAATTGTCCTCCTTAATGTGAGTGGGCCTTATCCGATCAATTCAAGACCTGAACAGAACAAACAGGCTGAGTAAGAGGGAACTCCTGTTTTACTTCGTGAACTGGAACATTGGTCTTTTCTGACCTTCAGACTTGGACTGAAACATTGGCTCTTCTTGTGTCTCAAAACTGCCAGCATTTAGACTGGGAACTACACTGTCGGCTCTCCTGGATCTCCAGAATGCTGACTGTAGGTCTTTGGAATTCCCAACTTCTGCAATCATATGATCTTATTTTTTATAACAAATCTTTTTTTTTCTATATATATATATACATCTTATTGATTCTTTTTTTCTGGAGAACTCTGACTAATAGGTGTACCATCTCTGATTTTTATCTTAAGCGAAGATTTATTTTCTGGGTTTCAATTGCATGTTTGCGTATCTGCTCAAGTGTCATGGGCATCACAGAAGTAAACAATCCCAAAAATGACCCTTGATCTTCCTCATCTTAGTGAATGACAGCTCACTCTATCCAGTTGCTTAAGCCATACATCTAGAAGTTATGCTAGACAAACTCTTTTCCCTAATGTCTTCAAACCAATGCATCACCAAAGCCAAGCAATCATTTTCCTATATAGTGGCAAATAGAAATTATTTTAGTCCCCACTGATAACAGTCTAGTCCAAGTAGCAGTTATCTATATACAATAATTTCTTAATATTCTCTTTTCTTCCAATCTTGCCAACTCCATTGCTGCCTCTCTACAATCTATTCTTCATACAATAGCCACACTAATTTTTTTGAAAGTAAATCATACAACTTTACCTCCCTGTTTGAGAATATTAAATTAGGGCTAAAATTCCATACACTCTAACTGGATCTATGAGACCCTACGTGATTTGTCCTGGATTTCCTGTCCAACTTCATCCTGACTCACTCTCTTCCTTGCGCACCAGGTCTAGTCTTAATTCCTCAGCAATTTCATACACTTTCTGCAGTTTTTTGTATCTGCTACTACTTCTCTGTGGAAAACTGTTCCTTCCTCCTCCATCTCCACCCTTATCCTTAAAATTAACTCTCATCTTAGGTAGCACTTATTCATCTCTCCTGTTGCAGTTTACTTTTTTAACTTTTTTTATTGTTGTTCAAGTAACAGTTGTCTCCATTTCCCCTCCATGCCTCTTTCTCAAGTAGTATCACTGACATCCACCTCCAATATGATTTTGGTTTTTATATTAGTCTTCTTTAAAAATTTTATTGTTTTTGCTCATAGATATTTTCACAATTAGAGATTATATACATACTTCTTTTGTTCATTTTGTTTTTAACTTATTTCTATCACTGCTCTATAAATTCCGTAACAATGGAGATCAAGTTTCATTTGTTCACAATTAAACACTCATAATGTAGTACTGTTCAGAGTCCAGTAGGTGCCTAATATATATTTGTTAAGTGACTAAAATTTGCTCCTTGATTTAATGTTTGTGAGATACTTGGCACTTTCAAGAAAACAACTTTACCTGGAGACTATGTGATCATGCAGAGAGACCTCTCAGAGGAAAAAGTCTCCACTAGAGGATACACATTTCAAGAATTTCATTTAGAGGCAAGCCAAAGCCTTAGCTAGACTGGTCTTCAGAAAAGTCACAGGGCCTCATATTACTTCTACTTACTAATCTCTAAATCAGTTCCTCCACTTTTCTATAATTTCCTTGCAGCAAATTCCTAATAATGACTAAGCTTCCATTCTACAGGTTGATTGGAGCCAGGATCAACCAAACTGACAAAAATTGTAAGATTATTATTAGTAAGGATATTTTTCTAAATATTACTGAGGAGCACAGAATTATTTTTTAAAAATAAAAATTGAATCCTATTTCTACTATTTCAAATATTTTTATTCCTGGCTTTATAACCATCAAGGGAAACAAATAAAAAAAAAACAGAACAAAAACCATTTTGTGGCTTGGAAGGTGTATTGATACCTTTTGGGATGATTCCATAGCCACAGGAACAAGAATTCTTAAAGCCAGGTAAAAATTAAATTAGAAATTTCAATAGAAAAATTAACAACAATAAATCTGCAAAGGCAAGGCACAATGAAATGACCGTTCTCTCTTTATACAATGTCATCATAGTTCAGGCTTCTGATATGCTGCAATCACAACTCTAGCAGACATTCTATTGTGGGATGTAGGTGAGAAATCATGTCCATGAAAACACAGAGTGCAGAAAATATCCTTTGCTGAATACCTGCCACATGCATAAAGCTCCTCGCCACTTTTGCTCTATCCATAACTATTCAGAATAAAATAGATCAAAAACATCACTCAATCACATTTACTAGGATATCAGAGACAACCCTGTTTTCTGCTGCTGCCCCGAGCCTGATATCAGCATCTTTTCTTTTAACCTGCAGGATTGTGATTAATATTCTTCCCATCTGTCAATAATTTTGGTGAAGAATTAACTAAGTAAATTAAACCAACAGATAAAAGAGCATATGAATGAATTAGGCATTGCTCCCTCTCATCACCTTCCCTTCTGTAAATGACAGATTAGCTGCTCATCTAAAATCTGTCAAGCAAATGCTTTGAGAATCCAGATAAATTAAAAGAATTATAAGACAGTCTTGTTAAGCAGAAATAGATGACAGCACTATATCCTGTAGCTGCATTTATTGAAGTAAAGCTTGAGGCCAATAATTTAAAATGTTTGAGATGAGGATTTTTCAATGTTATTGTTTTTTAAAAAATATCTATTTTTAACTCATTGGAATAGTCTCCTTTAGTCTTAATCTTTAATGTTGTTTTATTTTCAAACTATTTAACAGAAAATTCTGTGATTTATGTTGTATTTTCATATAGTGATTCCAAAAAATGGTATTGTAGAATTTTACAAGTTTTATGTTTTATGGGGGGGGGGGGAGCAATTCTTGGTAAACTATGCTCCAGAAAAATTCCCATAAGCATGAGGCAGCCGGCCATTCATAAGGGTCACTCAGTCATTCTTCTCTCTTCCCTCTCTACCTTAGCCACGGGACTTGTCAAAGAGAAGCAGAGCTGGAAATTTCTTAAAGATGGTAAGATAAATTTCATGAAGGCCACTGTAGTAGGACAGAGAGACTACAGTGCAAACTAAGCTCAACTCCCAACAGTGCAGAGATGACTGGAAGTTTTAAAGGAAGAATGTGAGTGGAGAGAAACGGAACAAACGGGATTTGAAGCAATAAGAAAAAGTGTAATTTACAAAAATCAAGTAGGGGGCTGTTTTTCCAAGAACTGTTTGGCAAGGCAAATGGTGGATCAGAGTATATCTAGAAAAGTAAATTATTTTTGTCCACTTGAGTTTTGCCAGACAGACAGAACCAAAAAAGGGAGACTCGATCCTAACAGGTATGTTAGAAACTGTGAGCTGTTAGAAGATATGTTGGTCAAGAATCTCTGTGTATGTGTGTATGCTTGGTTTGGTGGGTAGGGAATAAATTCATTTGTGCTGAGAGTTTGCAGTCCTCATAGTCCAAAGTTGAGTTGTTGTCAAGAACAAGGGTCACAAATAAATAAAATCAGAAATGTAGAGGAGAGATTACAACTGATACCACAGACATACAAAGGATTGTAAGAAATTTCTATGAACAACTATATGCCAAGAAATTTGAAAACCTGGGTTAATTGGGCAAATTTCTAAGAAAATATAATCTTTCAAAACTGAATCAAGAAGAAACAGAAAGCCTGAACTGACCCATAATAGCTAGCAAAATTGAAGAAGTAATAAAAAAACTCCCAGCACACAAAAGCTCTGAACTGGACAATTTCACAGGAGAATTTTACAAAACATTTAAGGAAGAGCTATCCCCTATCCTTCTCAAACTATTCCAAAAAATCCAGGAAGACTTAAGACTCACAAACCCCTTTTTATGAGGCCGGCATCATCCTAATCCCAAAACCAAGTAAACATATAACGAAGAAAGAAAACTATAGGCCAATATTGTTGGTAAAGATAGACACTAAAATCTTCAATAAAATATTGGGAAACTGCATCCAGCAATACATTAAAAAGATCATACACCATGGCCAAGGGGGATTCATCCCAGGGATGCAAGGATGGTACAATATTCACAAATCAATAAACATAACATATCACATAAACAAAAGGAAAAACAAAAATCACATGATCATATTAATAGATGCAGAAAAAGCATTTGATAAGGTACATCACCTATTTATGATAAAAACACAGTAAAGAGGGAGTAGAGGAAGCATACTTCAACATAATAAAAGCCATATATGAGAGACCTACAGCCAACATTATACTCAATAAGCAAAAACTAAAAAGCTTTCCCACTAAGATCAGAACAAGACAAAGGTATCCACTTTCACCACTTCTATTCAACATAATATTGGAAGTCCTAGACACAGCAATTAGACAAGATAAAGAAATAAAGGGCATCCAAATTGGAAAGGAGGAAGTGAAACTCATTGCTTGCAGATGACATGATAGCATGCATAGAAATTCCTATAGGCTCCACCAAAAAAACTACTCAACCTAATAAATGAATTAGGCAAAACAACAGGATACAAAGTCAATATTCATAAATCAAAGGCATTTTTGAACATCACCAACAAAATATCAGAAACAGAAATCAGGGAAAAAAATCCCATTTGCCATAACAACAAGAGAAATAAAGTACCTAGCAATAAACCTAACTAAGGAGGTAAAAGACCTGTACTCAGAAAACTACACAACACTGAAAAAAGAAATTGAGGAAGGCTCAAATAAATGAAAGCATATACCATGTTCATGGATTGGAAGAATTAACATCATCAAAATGTCCATATTACCCAAAGCAATCTACAGATTCAATGCAATTTCTATTAAAACATCAATGACATATTTCACAGATATAGAACAAACATTTCAAAAATGTACATGGAATCGTAAATGACCCCAAAGAGCTGCAGCAATTTTGAGAAAGAAAAACAAAGTAGGAGGGATCACAATACCTGTTATCAAACTGTTACAAGTCCACTGTAATCAAAACAGCCTGGTAGTGGCATAAGAACAGGCACATAAATCAATGGAATAGAATAGAGAGTCCAGAAATAAACCCAAGTCTTTATGGGTAATTAATATTTGACAAAAGGGGGAGGAAGCATAAAATGGAGTAAAAATAGCCTCTTCAACAAATGGTATTGGAAGATCTGGGCAGCTACAAGCAAAGAAATGAAACTTGACCACCAACTTACACCATACACAAAAATAAACTTGAGATGGATAAAAGATTTAAATATACATTGTGATACAATAAAATTCCTAAAAGAGAATATAGGCAGGAAAATCTCAGATATTCCACACAGCAATATGTTCACCTATATGTCTCCTAGAGCAAGGGACTTGACAGAAATGGTTGAGTATGGTCATAAAATAGAGGAAAAAGTGAAGGCTATGAAAAGTGATATAAAGGAAAATGTACCAGGAACCAAGAATGAGGGGAGGGAAACTGGGACTCAGGTTAACAATTTAGAGCAGAAGGAAGGAATAAACATTCAACCAGAACAGAATGAAGAAACAAGAATTCAAAAAAAAAAAAAAAAATGAGGAGAGGCTTAGGAATGTCTGGGACAACTTTAAACATTCCAACATCTGAATCATTTTGGTGCCAGAAGGAGAAAAGGAAGAGGGAGAAATTGAAAACTTATTTGACAAAATAATGAAGGAAAACCTCTCCAATCTAGCAAAGGAAATAGGCTTCCAGGAAGTTCGGAAAGCTCAGAGAGTCCCACAGAAGTTGGACCCAAGGAAGCACATACCAAGGCATATCATAATTACATTACCCAAGATTAAAGATAAAGAGACAATCTTAAAAGCAACAAGAGAAAAGAAGAGAATTACCTATAAAGGAGTTCCCATAAGACTATCAGCTGATTTCTCATAAGTAACTTTACAGGCAAGAAAGGGCTGGAAAGAAGTATTCAAAGTCATGAAAGGCAAGGACCTACATCCAAGATTACTCTATCCAACAAAGCTATCATTTAAAATGGAAAGGCAGATAAAGTGCTTCCCATACAAGGTCAAGTTAAAGGAGTTCATTATCATCAAGCCTTTATTATATGAAATGTTAAAGAGAATAATATAAGAAAAAATAGAAAAAATATGAACAGTAAAATGACCACAAAATCAAAACTATTAACAACCGAACCTAAAAAACAAAAACAAAAACAAACAAAAAAAACCTGAACTAAACAAACAACTAGAACAGGATCAGAATCACAGAAATGGAGATGACATGGAGGGTTATCAGTAGGGAGGGGGGAAATGGGCAAAAGGTACAGGGAATAAGTAGCATAAATGGTAGGTACAAAATAGACAGGGAGAGGTTAACAATAGTATAGGAAATGTAGAAGCCAAAGAACTTATATGTATGACCCATGGACATGAACTAAGGCTGGGTTGGGGGGGTAGGTATGTGGGTGGGAGGAGTGTGCAAGGTGAGGGGAATAAAGGAGGGAAGATGGGACAATTGTAATAGTATAAACAATAAAATACATTAAAAATAAATTTAATAATAATAAAAAAATAACAAAATGAAAAAGGAACCAACTGTATGGGAAAATACATTTTCCAATGATATCTCGGAAGGGTTTGATGTCCAAAATATATAAAGAGGTAATACAACTCCACACCAGGAAGCCAAACAATCCAGTTAAAAAATGGACAAAGGACCTGAACAAACACTTCTCCAAGGAAGACATACAGGTGGGCCAGAGACATTTGAAAGGATGCTCAGCATCAAGCCATTGGAGACATGGAAAATTAAAACTGCAATGAGATACCACTTCACACCTGTCAGAATGGCCATCATAAATCAAGAAACAAGTACTGGCGAGGTTGTGGAAAAAAGGAAATCCTAGTACATTGTTGGGTGGAGTGCAGACTGGTGCAGCCACTGTGGAAAGCAGTATGGAATTTCCTAACAAAACTAAAAACGGAACTGCCTTTTGATCTGGCAATTCCACTGCTGGGATTATACCCTAAGAATCCCGAAACATCAATTCAAAAGATTCTACGCTCTGCAATGTTCATAGTAGTGCAATTTACAATAGCCAAGTGCTGGAAACAGTCTAAGTGCCCATCAGTAAATCAGTGGATCAAAAAACTCTGGTACATTTACACAATGAAATACTATGCAGCAGAGAGAAAGAAGGAAATTTTTCTACCTTTCATGACAACATGTATGGAACTCAAGAGCATTATGCTAAGTGAAATAAGACAGGTGATGAAAGACAAATACCATGTGATCTCACCTACAAGTGGAACCTAATCAATAGAACAAACAAGCTAGGAAAATAGAACCAGAGACATGGAAATAAAGAACACACTGACAGTAACCAGAGGTGATGGGAAAGGGGAATAATGGGAGATAAAAGGGGAAGGTTCTTTAAGGAACATGTGTAAAGGGCCCATGGACAAAGCCAATAGGGTCGGGGGAGGATTGAAGGTGGGAGGTAGATGTGAGTAGGCAAAGGGAGAGTAATGGGTCAAAAATGGGGACAACCATAGTTGAAAGGAGGAGGAGCTTGACTAAAGACGTTTGGCCAAGCAGAGGGGGTCTTTGTTAAACTTGCACTTCTCTAGTTTGGAATGAACAACAAAGTCCCAGTCCCTGAGTTAGTGATGTGAGTCACTTTGCATTCCAGGATTGACTCTAGGTTTGCTGTAGAATTTAGCCTAAGGAAGACAAATTAACAAAGACCGTGTAGAACAGAAATGTTACTCTTGGTGCTTACCAGATCCCCACACCTGCCTATGCAAACTGTTAAAATGTTTTTCAGGATACAGAACAGTGGGACCAAGTCAATCCTTGAAATTTCCAGTTGGTTCTTTTATTCTGTTTCTTTTTTAGTGTATAGGCAAGGTAAGGATTTGGCTATTTATTCACAATGAATATTTGAAATTTTAGAGGAAAAAAAGGAAAGAAAGGGAAAAGAACACAGTTTGTTACAATTCTCTGAAAAATGTTGAGAATTGGAAAGTGCCATTTTTTTCCTTGGCTATACGGTATCTAGAAATATTTATGTCTGTCATAGAGGGCATTGTTCTAGAAACTAGAGGTGTAGAGGTGAATATATATAAGAGGGAATGAGACACATTTCCTCTAAGGAGCTTCCAGTCTAGAATAGAAAATTTTCATAAAATTAACTCTAGTATAGTTCAGAAAATGTTAAGTGACTTCACAGAAGAAAATGCACTAAAAGTGTTGCCAGGAAGTAGATATTTGCCTTTTCCTCAAAGAATTTACAATTACTTGTAGAATGTAGACTAATGAGAAAGGAAGAGCATTCCAGAAAGGGGTAAGGGTGTTTAAAGGGCCAAAAGAAGGAGATGCAACATGAGGCTATGAGGAAAAGCAAATTGTTTTGTTGCACTGCAGGACAAAGGATCTGAAAGAGGGTAATAGGAACTACTGAGGTGACTGGATACCGCTGAATGCCATGGGAGAACTCACATTTGTGTACAGAAGAGTGTGCAGGCCCCTTTGCATATATTTCATTTAATCTTCAGTACAAGTCCATGAGGAATTTTCACAAGGTTATCAGGAACCATCATGAAGAGACCTGAAGAGTGTTGGGGAGAAGCATATGCAATTTCAGGGAAGCCTCACTAAATAGCAACTATTTGAGTCAAAACCTTAAGGAGGTGGGTAAGCAAGTGATAGAGATACCTGTGTAAAGAACGTTCCAGGCAAAGGAGTAAGGAAGTGCAAAGACCCTGTGGGAGGATTGGAGTCAGCATAGTAGAGGCTGGAAGACGAGAAAGGGACCAGAGGAGGCAATGAAGTCAGGAAACTAACAGGGATGGGTCTTGCAGGCTGTTACAAGAACATTTACTTTTACTATTAGTGAAGGCGTTGTAAGTGGAGGATTACATTTTTTTCTGTATTAACTGCATACTAGTGGGAGGGAAAGGGCAAAAGCAGGAAGGAGACTGTGAAACCAGGATAGAGCTAAAGGAGGCTGGGCCAGGGTAGTAGGTCAAGCCTGCACTTTGGCTCCATTGACATCATTCTCTGAGTTACCTGAGATACAGTCAATAAAAAAGGTGAGATGCAAAGCAAAAAAATTAGTACACATCATTGTTTATAAGCAAAAAGCAAGTTCATGGTGATAGAGTTTGTGGAGGTTGTGCTGGGGAATGTATAAGTGAAAATTCAAGGAGGGAAGGCTAGGAGAATCTGGGCCTCCTGTCTGCTTTTTGTAAGAATGGACTCCATCTACAACTCCATAGAGAGTGAATGAGAAGAAAGTGGAAGAGAAGGAGGAGGAGGAAAAAAGGAGGGGAAAGGAGAGGGGGAAGGGGAAGAGAAGAAAGGGCTGCAGTAGAGAGGGTGTCATGACTGAGCAAAAGTGGGAAGGGGAAGTTCACTAGGCAGAGGGGACATCACTGCATAATTGCTTAGACTGAGTTTATGAACCAGGTAGAGAACTCCAGGGAAACAAAGCTTATCTCTACCATGGGGGACAGATGCAATGAAGAGTGTTAATGATGAGGTGAGGGACCTACGCTAATATGTCTGTAAAATTTAATACAATTCAAATAAATTGAATGCAGTTAATGGATTCCTTCTTTTTGTCACAGACTAGGCTAGAGGTATACAAACTTGAGCCAGCAACATTTGATTTCCATTTTCTTGAGACTTCAGTCTAGTCACTAGTCTCTAGTGGTAAAAAGAGACAATTAAACACACTCATAACCATATACCAAATATTTTTAGTGAGGAAAAATATAGGCAAAGGAAATCCGAGAAAGGAGTAAATAGAGACAGCGGCTTCAAGGTTCTTTAATGTTCAGTGTCTAAGCTATTGCCCTGCATATTTACCAGGGCAAAGTTTAAATAAAGCTTCAGCCTCCTGGAGGAGAATTAGCAGCTGACCAGTATCTTCAACGTTGGTTTTGGTTCCTATTTATTTTATTACCAAACTTACATTAAAATAAATTTAGTAATTGTTTGAAACAAAGACTCATTACTCAGAAAGCAACAATTCAAGTGTGTTGTGAGTAAGACTTTGAAAAACGAAGGAATGGTTTTCTCCAAAATATTTTTCTTCCCTTTTGCAAAAACCTTTGTGTACTGTCAAGTGCAATGTTAGATATTAATTTGATTCTCTACATTATGAAACGTCTTTAACACAGTATTGAGATATGGGCTTATCTAGAGGACTGGTTTTGGATGAAATGCTGCTTTGTTTTTCTAAATTGCCCAGAATGGAAATAACTGGTTGAATTGTTGATATGCAGATAAACATAAGATATTATAATACCGAAGAGGAGAAGGAAAAGGAGAGGGAGGAGGAGAAGAAACTTTGTTTCTTAAAGAATAAACATCAGGTATTAGAACTCTTAGGAAATTAAAAAAATAGATAAGCTCCACTTTTTTGCACAAAAAGAAATTCACCCCCTTCAGATACGAAGTCCTCTCTGGGTAAACCAGTCAAGATTTCAAAATGGCGGCACTAAACGTGAAATAAGTCACTACCCAGTTATGACCTAAACCAAAAGCAATGCCAAATCATTTTCCTACTAGAACTAATGAAATCACAACTAACTTACGTGAAGATGGAAAATACGACTTTCTTTTAAAGTCCTGCTGGCTGCCTCTGTTGTTTTTCACTCTCCACCTGCTGTTCAAAATTCTCTGGCTTTTCGTTTGTACTTTGAAAGACTTTGTACTGGATTAACTATTCAAATTTAAATGAAAATGCCAGTCAGATATATTTAGTTTTGTTTGAGAATATTCTTTTTTTTTTGACATAATTTTGGTTTTCCAATGTCAAGGCCAGTCTGTTCTGTCTTCATTTTCCAAATTGTCAACCTTGCAACTACATTTTTGTTTGGTCACTAATGCCACCAATTGTTCCACTGCCCCTCCCCTGCCACTCCTCTTATCTTTTATTTGTCCTACACTTTCATTTGTTCTATTGTGCTCACATTTCTGTCAGCCTAGAAGTGGGACCTCTCCCTTTATATCAGCTCCCAAATATATAATTATTCTTATCTCTCCCTCACAGTGACCCATATAGACCACCACTAGCTAATACTGGCTAAGAACACATTCTCTTTTGAATACATTATGTTAAAGAGCATAAAAACCTGTCCCTATCAGCCCTTGTAGGGAGTACAAAGCATCCCAAGAGGTTACTGCTCAAAGACAACATTTGAGCTCTCACTGTCTCACCACCCTGCTTACCCTACTTTCCTCCACATGAAGAGCAAGCCCTTTTTATGACAAGGGCAATTGCTTCTTTTGCCCATCCTTGCTGTGTGTTTCTGTTGGCACTGCCAAGTTCCAGGCACCAAGTAGAAGTGGTCTGTGGCATCTGCCATATAGCTACTAAAACCCAGACATGGCAGTAAGTCTGTCTGCATACCCTGCACCTACCTGTTCGTATGACAAAGAAAGATACACTCCAGAAAAGCAACCAAACCTCCATCAGTGCTCTTCTCAAATCCTTCTTTTATACTGAGAAACAAAGCAGACACACAGAATATTTTCAATTACTCAGCTTTGTTGTAGGAAGTATTCCAGGTGGTGAGGAGAGATCTGAGCCCCAAATAGACAGAGGCTTAACCTTGCAGGTGTTCGGAGCAGCTGTACACCCCTGTGATAAAATCTGAGGGATCCTGGATACATCCCTAAATCTAATAGCACTCTATGTGAACTGTTTGCAATGTCAACAACAGAGGTCCAACCTTTTGCAGGTCTTGTGCTACCTTATAAAATGCAAATACCTCTGGGAAGGGATATATTTTAAAATATATTCATCAATGTCACCATAAAGCAAAAGGGTTTTACAGTCCCCCTTGTGAAATTTAGCGTGTTTTTATTTGTGGTAGGTCAAAAAATACTTTTCACTGAATAGAAAAGGAGAAAGAATAATAAGGGAATGTGAATAAGAAAGGTAAGGCCATTGAGGAAAACTGACTGGTGCACTACAAGGAGAGTTCAATGTGAAAAATGCTTGCTCCAAGTTCTGGAATTTTGGTCCGTATTTTATTCTATTCAACTTGCATAAAGAGCAGACATTGTTAAAGAACTTGATTTTTTTCTACTTTTCACAGGGTATTATATCTTTTTAAATCTAAATAAAATCCCAGAGTATAGTAAATTTTACTTCCGTGTAAAAGCACATTTCCTTTATGATTTGAGGTTTAAAGTAAATTTCTTAAGACTGCATATTTATTTTTCAAAGCTCTCTCCAGGTTGTTAATTATGCAGAAATATATGATTTCATTTTGAAAAACTCTAAGCACGCATTTTCAGTAACTAGTATTTATATGTTATGTATTTTATTTTATTTTTTCAGGATTTATGATTTTATTACTTTTTCACATTTTGTATTGTTGTTCAAGTACAGTTGCCTCCATTTTGTATCTTAAACAATAGTTAGAAATTAATGAGCCAAACACATAAAACATATAATACAAAGAGAGAAAAAGTAGAATAAAATTACTAAAATCAAAGAAAGTTAGCATTCTTTTATATAATTTTTTCTGAGCTTAGTCTATTTCTCTAGATTATGAAAATAATGTCTTGTTCTTAACATTTTTTATTATTATCAGATTCCTGATACTTAGTATTGCAAAAAACAAAATTTGTTTACTTTTTAAAATCATAAATAAAAAAATCTCATTGAATTTACCAATCTAATTATTTCTTGTTATTCAGAATGCTCAGATTCTATCAGAGCTAGAAAGACTTCTGAAGCAATTTCACTCTCAAACTGATCTTTATCAACCCTCTTGGTATAGCTTTCTGCTGGATTTGCTCTGTCATATGTAATATGCATGTAGATTACCACAATTTTTTGCCATCAATTAATCTCCTTTGGGAAGTCTACAAGTAAACAAGTTAGCAAAATGACTTTAAAAAATAAATTAGACTATATTGTAGAAACTTAAAAAAAAATGATTAGGCCAGACGTCTGGTTTCTACCATGTGACTCAAAGAGAACATTCTGGTATATCTGGTCTCCTGGGGTTTCGTTTTTTTCTTTTTGGTTTGTTTGTTTGTTTGTTTTTCAGGTAGAATATCAAGAGGTTACAATGGGAAAACTTTAGGTCCTTTTCAGGTGAAGAATTCTACACTCAAAACCAGATGATTAATTCTAGGGATAACATATTAGATTATATCAAAATAGTTATATAAAAATAGAGCAAAAGTTAATTTGGGGCTGTTAAAAATAAATGATAAACAAATTATTAATTTTATGAAAAATTTTGGACTAAATTTTTTTGAAAATAAGAAAATGAGGTCATCTCTTCTGAAGAGATTCATATTTATATTATATTTTCTACTATAAAATATCTACACTAAATGTACAAGAACAAAACTCATATTTTATTTGTTAATTTACTTTTATTTTAAAACGCTAACTTTATTAGCCTCATTTAAGCATTATTTACAATATTTTAAGTCCACAATTGGATGATTTTTAAAAATTGAGATAAAATTTATGACATAACATTTGCCAATTTAACCATTTTATCATGTACAAATAAGTGGTTTTAATCACCATCGTCTAATTCCAGAACATTTTTATTACCCAATAAGAAACTCTATTTTGATTAAGCAATTGGTCTATTCACCTTTCCTTTAGCTCCTGGTACTTACTCGTCTACTTCTAGTCTCTATAATTTTCTTATTCTGGACATTTCATGTAAATGGAATTATTCAATACGAGATCTTTTGTGCTTGGCTTTCTTTGGAGATTTAGGCATGCTGTAGTGTGTACAGGCACTTTACTCCTGTGTATGGACAAATAATAGTCCACTATATGTACACACCATATTTTGTTTTTCCACTCATCAATTGATAGGACTTGGGTTGTTTCTACCCTTTGGCTGTGGTGAATAGCATATTATGAACAATTGTGTGCAAGTTATTTTTGTAGACAGTTGTTTTTATTTCCCTTGGGCATAGATAGGAGGTAGGGTGGAATTATTGGGTCATACGCTAATTCTATATGTAACTTTTTGAGGAACTACTAAGCTGTTTACCGTAGCTACTGAATAATTTTTCCACTGCCACAGGCAATGTATAAGGATTCCAATTTCTTTACATCCTTGCCAATTCTTGCAATTCTCCATTTTGTTAAGAATGGTCCTTTTAGTGGGTGTGAAGTGGTATCTTGTGGTTTTCATTTGCATGTCTCTAATAATGAATGTTTTGAACATCTTTCCGAGTGTATAATGGCCATTTCCATATTTTCTTTGTAAATGTTTATTTAAACCTATTGCTTATGTTTTAATTGGATTGTTTGTATTTTTGTTGTCAAATTTAGAGATACTTTCTATATTCTGGATACTAGACCCTTATTAGATTCAATATTTGCGCATATTTTCTTTCAGTCTGCAGACTGTCTTCATGTTCTTGATAGTATTATTTGATATGCAAGTTTTTAATTCTGATGAAGTCCAATTTGTCTACTTTTTCTTTCGTTGCTTTTAGTGTTATATTTAAGAAACCACTGCCTATCCAAAATCATGAGGATTTATAGCTATATTTCATTTCAAAAGTTGAACAGTTTTAGCTCAGATGTTTAATAAGATACATTTTTAGTTAACTTTTGTATATGCTATGAGGTAAGCATTCAAGCTCATTCTTTAGAATGTAGATATACAATTATCCCAGTACAATTTCTTAAAAAACAAACAAACAAACCCTATTTTTCCTCATTGAATGGCCTTGGAGCCCTTGTCAAAAGTTCACTGACTAAAAATACTAGGATTTATTGATAGACTCTCAATTCAATTCTATTCCATTGACCTATCTGTCTACACTTATATCAATAGCACATTGTTTTGCTTATAGTAACTTTGTTGTAACTTTTGAAATAAGGACATGTGAGTCCTTCATCTTTGTTCTTTTTTTCAATTTTTAAAAATTATTTGGGATACCTTGCAATTCAATACGAATTTTTAATCAACTTGTCCATTTCTGCAAAATGGTCATTGGAATTTTGATAGGGATTGCATTGAATCTATAGAACAATTTGGAGAGTATTGTCATCTTAAAAATATTAAGTCTTGCAATCATGATGTCTGTCCACTTATTTAAATGTTCTTTATTTTACTTCCAACATTTTTGTAGTTTTCAGTGTACATGTCTTACCTTTCCTTGATTAAATTTATTTCTAAGTAATTTTTATTTTACTGTAAATGAAATGGTTTTCTTTAAGTTATATCTGTGCTAATACATAGAAATATGACTGATTTTTGCATGTTGATATTGTGTCCAGCAACTTCGCTGAAGTACTTTTCATATCTGATTGGATTGATATGAACATACTTACATTTACGCACTTTTGTGTGTGTGGATTCTTAGGGGTTTTTTTTTGTGTGGATTATTAGGGTTTTCTACATATAAGATCATGGTATCTGTGAATAGTAATAGTTTTATTTTTTTCTTTACAATATAGACATCTTTTACTTCTCTTTTTTGCTGAATTGCCTTTGCTAGAACTTTCTGTACAATGTTGAATAAAAGTGCCGAGAGTGTGTATGCTGGGGCACACCTTCAACACTCAGCCAGGAAGCTCACAATTGTGCTATAGGCTTTACTTTCTGTCTTCACTCAGCCTGAAGTTCAGCCAGACACACACAGAAGTTAGGGCCGTTTCACATCTTTTCTGGGTATACCCATGGCTTTCTAGATTCCCAGAAATATGTTAGAGCTTTTCAAACCTCTTTTCCCCAAGCTTCTCATTTTCCAGCCTTTCTTCCTAGGCATCTGGTTACTCTGCTGTTGCCCATCCCTTCTCTTACTCGTTGACCTAAATGGTAGGAACTAACACATTCAAAAAAATATTTTAAACAAATGCCCCACCTCAGCACTGGGAGATTTCAGTTAGGTGAGATAAAGCGAATTCCTGATTCAGTCCTCCAGCAGCCACCAGACCGTTTAAACAGACTATCACAGTTCTTTGTGAATAAGGCTCATTCCGCTACTCTCTGGTCTGAGCATATGTGCTCGCTATGAGCTGCCGGTCAAGGCTCTGGCAAGCAGCAGAGTGAGGGATATGACGAGGGTAAATTTAAATACCGCAAAGCTATCCTACCAAGATTCATTTTCTTCTTTTTTTTCTTAATCTGATGGTTATCTTTACTATTTTTTTCTGTTACCAATTATTTCCCGGTACACCCCCTCCCCCTAGCAATCACCATGCTGTTGCCCATTTTTTTCTGAATGTTTCCCAGGTTGCTGCAAGCTTTTGAGTTTCAAAAAAGTTGGTCCTGATAGTTTTTATTAGTTTAGTCATTTCTTTTGTAGAGTGATGGGCTTTTTAAATTTCCTACTCTGCCATTTTTGCTGATGTCACTCAATTTGATGATTTTTGACAGGTATATAAAATTATGTATCTCTCACCATAAGATAAATGTGATGAAAGAGAATCAGAGCCAATGTCTCATTCCAACTCATTCCATAATAATCCTAACCTTTTCATAAAATATGTAGTAGCAAAAAGTGCATAAATGATAAGTATTAAAGAGCAAAAAAATGAGCAAACATAATAGTTTGGAAAATAGTGCCCAGGAGAATTATGTAAAGGTCATAGAATATGAATAAATATTAATGCACTTATCATGCAAAATTGGAAGAAATGTGCTGTTACAACTGAAATATTATTCAAAGACAAGCATTGTAATTAAGGGTTTCCTTTTCCCATGGCAGTGGTAGAGAAATGCAGGTTTATTCTCAGCCTTTAGCCACTTCATAATTATTTTAAAAATTCAAATGTAATTCTTGTTGCAATAATGCTTAAAGACTGAATGAATAGCCAGTTAATTCCTCAAAAGCACAGCGTTCTATCTGTTAAACATTCATATTTCTGCCTAGCATGTGCAGGAATGTTGTCGTATCAATTAGCTCTTTTAACCCTCAGAAATTTACCACTAACTAAAAACAATTTCAACTTGTTTCCTCTCAGAGAAACTGGACCTTTTTGAATAATCTATAAATAACAACCACTTACATTTAGGTTAAATTTTCTTTCTCCTCTTCAAATTTCCATTGTATTATCTTAACACATCAGACTAGTTTTGGGGGACTTGCATTTGAGACCTGGGGACATGCATTTGAGACTTGCATTTGAGACCTGGGGTCAATGTGGACCAAAGATAGCTGCCCAATTCATCATTTACAACATTGGTATTATCTCCGAGATACTATAATAAGGAAAACTGACAAATATTTAGAGAAGCAACATGGTTATGACCCATCTGTCAGACAAAGAAGTGATTATCTAAGGTTTATTCTGCCAAAGAGCTTCCTAAAATAAGAATGGATTCAGAAATCAGATATATCCTAAATATAATATGTGTTTTCTCTAGTTTACTTTGCATTTTAAATTTTGCTTATAGCAAAAGTATGCATTAAATGTCTTTGGGCCACAAGAGGAAAAAAGAAAAGATATAGTTAACTTTGATTTTTTCTTAATGATTGAAACGTCAAAAATAAATGATTCTGAAAAAGCATTAGCTGGTTGGGTTAAAGTTAAAGAATTGCTTAGTTTTCCATAGACAAATAAGCAGAGTAAACATTAAAATAATGCACATGAGGGTTTTTAAAATTTTGCAAGTTCATTAAGTAAAATGCCAAAGTAAAGTAGGTCATGGATGAAAAACCATTAAGAAATGTACATTAATATTCATGTCAAAATATAACTTGCCATGTGAAAACTGAACCATAAAAGCTATAAATGTGAGTACTTAGACAATTTATTTCTTCAACAATAAAAATATAATAAACAGTAGAAGCAGGTGAATTGAGGTGCTGGGTAGTGACAGCAAAAGAGGCTCATTTTCCTTATACTTACTCCAAGTAAAACATTTTTAACCTTTTGAGGCTACAAGCAGAGTTGTTATTTTTACATCCTCCAAAAAGTAGACGTATTACCAGGCAAATGATGGCTATGCAGTAAAGGCTTATTGAAATAAGCTAAATTGAGATTAAAGTCCTAATAACCATTTCTTATAATATTATCATCAGTTTTTATATTATTATCATTATTTTTATTTTGGTTAGTATGGAGGAGGACAAAATAGCATTAAGAAATCTTTATGTGGAAACTATTTTAAGTTTAAATCAGAAGAAAATATGTTTCAGAGAGACTCATATAGCATGCTGTTTCTAAGACAAACATTTAGGATTTTCAAAGGGGTACAGCCAGACATCAAAACTTTTTACCACGCCTTGATATTTCCTGCTTCTGTGTCTTCGTTCATAGACTTCTTTTCATACAAAGTGTTTCTTTTGTTTCTTTGCCCAATCAAATGTTGGTCCTGTTTCGAGACATTTGAACTCTCACCTCCTCTGGGGAACCTTGCCTTATTATTCAGGTTGAGTTAAGTGCTCCTCATCTATTGCTGGTGTCAACATTTCTATAGCTTGTAAATGCTTTAGGAAAAGCAATAATGTACCAATAGTGTTTTCTTTGTGCCTCTCCTAGTCCTTGGAAAACAAATAGGCACTCTATCACTATTTGTTGAATTAATTGAAATAATTATGATTAAAAAGGAAATCCCAGCTCTAATTTATTTCCATATTTAGACCTACTGATATATTTACTAATAAAGGTAATAACACCTCTGATAAAATATTATTTATCCCTCAACAGAACACGTTATTGTTTGGAGTTTTGTGTCACTTCAGGAAACATCCTAACCTTCCAGTCCCTAAAATGATGTTGGTGGGATGGAGTAAATTTAGCATTTACTTTTTCTCATGGAAAATACCCTAAAGTTACAAAGAAAATATGAAACAGAAATGTACTTTAGATCTTCAGTGAAACAGAGGCAGCTAAAATTTTGAGCCATAAAATCAGAATAAGGACTCTCCAAACAGTGAAAATTAAAGGTTTAAAAATGTAAAGAGAGAAGCCACTTACTACAACATCACAGAAAGAGCTAACACAGTGTTCTTCTCCAGGGTGAGGCTCCAAACCAGAAATTTCACTATATGAGAAATACCTTTATGAGCTGGTAGGCATACCTGGATTTGGTTTGGTCCTGAGGAGAAATTAAGAATCACAGAGACAGGCCATATTTGCAGGAAACCATCTGTCAAAGAGGCAGAGCTGAGTAATCTCCACATTGTATGCATCCTGAAAAAAAAAAATAGTTACACCGTCATTTTGTGTCATAAGAATAATCTCTGCTAGCATAAAATATGGCCATGGGCCTCACTTGACACAAATCTCCTAAAAATAGCTGGTCAAAAAGAAATGATAGTTCTCAATAATTAGCAATAATGAAAAAAAATAATTTATAGAAAGATAACAAACACGTACACATTCACAGACTCAGGCACACACACAACCAGGGATAAAGAAGGAAAAGCAAATGGGAAGCAAAGAATGTTTAACAGAAAAAAAATAAGTGCTTGATGTGAAAACAGATCAAACATTTTCCTAGGAATTAAAAAAAATTAGTAGAGTGAGTATGTTTATAAGAGAAAAACAAAATGAGACACAAAAACTCAGGAAAGAAATGGCAATGGGTAGAACGTAAAATGTTCATTAGTAGAAGTCAAGAAAAAAGTCAAAGAAAAATAAATATAGAAATCGATGACCTTCATTTATAAAACCAGCCACTTTGAAGACATAATGGAAGAAAAGTCAACAATTTCAGTGGTCGCAACATGTATGAAATATTTAGAACAGAATATAAAAAGAAATGTTTGTAATCTTAAAAAGACACTGCTAAAATGTTATTATAGGACCCAAAAGGAGGTTTAAACAAATGGAAAGCTATATTTTCAAAATACTTGTCATCATATGTCATACTCACATTAATATATAGATGTCAACTCTGCCTACATTAACATGTAAATTTATGGGACTACTAAAAAAATCAGCATATTTTTAATCAGACAAGCTAATACTTAAATTTATATAGAACATTGTAACTAGCAATAATAACTAAAACACTCTGAAGAGTTATGAGAAATGACTTGTCCTATTAGATATCAAAATGCATTATAAAGTGATGACATTTAAAATAGTTTTGCACTGGCACATGAATACACAAATCAATGGAACACAATAGAAAATAAACAAATGTACCCAAATGCATTTAAAAATTGATAATATAATCAATATTTCAAAACAAGAAAGTAATACTATTTTAAAAATAGTGGTAAGCCAACAGAATAGAATAGCTATTTAGGAAAACAAACAAAAATGCTGGATCTAAACTACTTTTCATTCAGATATGAATTTCAGTTAGATCAATGACATAAGTGTAAAAATAAAAATGCAGTTATAAATTATTAGAAAAAAATAAAAATTTTAACTCTAGGAAAGTTAAGCTTTTCCTAAGTATGAAATGAATCTTTGAAGTCATTAAAAGAAATGATCAAATAAGTCAATTCCATAAAAATAATTCCTTCATGATTCAAAATAAAGTCAAAAAGACAAACACTAATCTGAGAAAAATGATAATTTCTAGAATATCAAAGTTTCATTCCTTAACAGAAAAGTTTCATACAAATTTATAAGTAAGAGTCTAACCATACAATAGAGAAATGTGCAAAAGACATGAAAAACAGTTCAGGGAAAAGAAAAGTGCTTAACTGGCAATTTGGCCTGCAACTGCAGTGGGATACTACTTTCACTTCTGAGCGTGACAGAGATGCGCGTGCGCATTGGCACAGTCCAGTGATGTGCTGCATTGGCAAAGGTATGAGGGAAACAGACTCTCACACAGTACTGGTGGAAATGGAATCAACGCAACCCTCTAAAAAGGGCAAGTCGGCAATAGAAATTAGAAATGCAGATATTTTTAAACTCAGGGATTCGTTTCTAGAAATTTATCCAATTGAAAACTCATAGTTGTGCAACTGGACATGTAAGATGTCATTTGTTTAAATGACTTGCTATAACTTAATTGTATAATTTCATAGAAGATGGGTCAAATACATTCGTTATACCCGTATGTTAGAAAAACTATTCCGCCATTTAAAAAGAATAAATTAGTATTTATAAATGGGTATAAAAGCTGCAAAATTAAGTGGAAAAAACTTTTGGTGTCAAATGGTATAGTAAGTAAGCTGAAATTTGCATTAAAAAGAGATTAATGTATATATGCTGTATTTACTCATATTTATATAGAATATTTCTGAAAGAATATTCACAGATACAACAGCCATGGTTATTTCTTCAGAGAGAATTCAGAAGGCTGGGAGACAGGGCCATGAAAAAAACTTCTTTTTGCAGAATAATTTTTAGATTTCAAATTCTATAACATGGGCTTATTTATTTATTTTTATTAAAGAAGGAAAAGGATTGTGTAGGAAGCAGCACAGCAAGTGGTAACGCCATAAACTGGAAGTTAGGAGCCAGACCATGTAGACCAATCCAGACCAACCCAAACTCTGCCACTTCCTGGTTGGGTGACTGGGCCAAGTATGAAGGTCTATGTGGCTTATTTTCCTCATCTTTAAAATGGGAATACTAATCCTACCTACCCAATAAGGCTCTTATGAAGACTAAACTAATGAACACATGAAAGGTAAGCACTTTATTTGTCTCTTTTCATTAAAATAATGGAGTAAACACATGCACAAATACAGACACAGCAGGTATCTGTAATAAAGCAGAGCCGACTGGACTCAGAATATTGGGACAGTTTAGAAAAAAGATCACAGGCAAATCAGATTCAGGACAAGGACTGAGTGTGTAGGACAGCACCCACCAAACTTCTGAGAGAGAGAGGTCAGGTACTTATCAGCAGAGCCAAGTTGGTCCTGAGCTTCTGGACACTACCAAAACCACCATTATAAAATGTTAGCATAATACAGAGTTTAGGAAGAAAAAATGTATTGAGAAGCAAAAAGAAAAATCACACAAGGATGTCTAGCTCTGATGATCTCTGAATGCATAAGCCAGGTAGAGCTTAACAGAATGCACCACAAACATAAAAGCAGGCGAGAGAGCCAGCTTTCAGAGGGGCAGAGAACACCCTGTGAGGGTCCTGGGGCAGGAAACGGCATTAGAAATGGAAGTTTCCTGAGCTCAACCTCTGGTATCAGCCGCTCTTGCCTTGAGCTGAGCCACAACCACTGGGCCAGCTTTCGGTTGTTACTGAGCAGAGAGAAAACAGGCTTCTCAGGCAGCCTAGATTTGTCTCCCTCTGATATTGTAATTTTGTATATTTTATATTTCCTCCCTGAAAAAAAAACCCTGACAGAATCTGGTGCTAGTTAGGGTAGGAAGTCCTCTGGGTGCAAGCTCCTTTCACTTACCTTAATATACTTGTCTAATTGGTGAGTGGTCCTGGCAGGGTCACCTTGAGAAATTCAGAGTTTAGCTTTCATTCTGGTGTTTCTAGAGATAACTGGAAAGGTGTAGATTGCACCTCCTTTCATCCACAGAGATGTCAAATTTAATAGGATTCATTACTTTGTATAATTACACAATTCAAATTAAAAGCAGATCTTCATCTTTAGGCAAGAATTTAAAAAAATAAAACCTTCTGAATCCCTCATGCATATACAGACTCAAGTAAGATTTGTTGAATAACTATTATGGGCAAATACAAAAGTATTTTTTTGCAGGCTTCCTTTCAGAAAAGAGAATGCAGTGGGTGGGACACAAATTCAACTTGGTGGTCTTGCTTTCAGTTGATTTTAGGCTGCTCCAAAATTTCTTCTTTATGGCTTTCTCTGCTATGCATGAAAAAGACTCCTAACATTTTCTTACTTTATATTTTACCACTTCCAATCCCTGACACATTTTCACACTAATACACAGTGGATTTTTTTTTCTTTTTCTTTTTCTATTTTATTTTATTATTATTATTATTGTTTTGCTCTCGGACCTATCCCTTAACAGTTTTTACTTTGTCTGTTTCTGTGAAATAGAAAAAAAGTTCGCTTAGGTTTCATTTTTGCCCTAGCCTCTGTCATCTCCTTACACTAAATCAAAGTTGCCGTTCACCTACTGTATCACATAACTTCTTTTGTAAACAGGGGCAAATAGACATCTCTGTCTCAGGGTGTGGGGGCATAGGATAGCTCGTAAGAATGAAAAGAGCCCTTAGGATATTCTTAGCATAGAGTAATGATTAAGTTTTCATCTTTAACCTTTTAGCCAACTATATGCTCTGGTTCACTCACCACCTTTAAAATACTGTCTACTTTGACTATTCAGCAAATATCTGAGCCAGCAAATTAAAGCTCTTAGTTGCTAATCAGTGGTTGTGTTTTTGTTTTTGGCATTTTGTTTGTGTGTGTGTATGCATGTGGTTTTCTGTGTGTGATTTTTGGAGATCTGTAAAGAGTTCTACAAGATTATTTTAGAAATTGCTGTTCAAAGCTTTCTTAATCTGGAATAAAGTGGTTATGAATAAGGATGTACAAGTCACTATCAATTTTCTTCAAGCTGGTCCATGCCTTTATCCTTCTGCTGTATGTGATGACACGCATTGCGGCCTATGTGAAAATGCCCCATCCGCCAGTAGGAAAAGCTTAATAATTTATTTGCGGTTCATCTTCCTCTAGACAAGCGCACGCCGTGTATTTGCTGAGTTGTATAACCAGCTCTGAGAGCAGGCACATGGCCAGCTGCAGATGGTTATTTCTGACATCTTTCCATTTTTCATGGTATTGATAGCTAGCCCCTGAATGCCTGTTCTGCATTTTCAAAGCGAAAACAGAAGTGAGGAATCAATTGTGTGTTGTTAGGAGGAAATGTCATGACCTTGATTATAACTGTCATTTTTGAAGGGAAAATTATAGATATGAAATTCTTCAGGGTCAGATCCAACGCACAGTACATCTAATTTAGAAGGACATTCTCTGTTCTGTGCGCGAATTCTCAGAGCCTTCAAGCCAAACTGAGAGAGAACCCTTCAGTCATTTCCTGTGCTGTAGTCAAAATCCTTTACTTTTATGCTAGTATCAGATACGGGGTATAGATGGAAGAGGGAACGCTTTATCAGATAAGGGGAAGATATATTCGTAAAAGGATCCAAATTAAACTTACATTGAAAAAAGTTAAGAAAATTATTAAACTTGTAAAAATCTCCTTTTATTCCAATCAATTTATTTATTTACTTTTTACTAACTCTGCTTCCATTTACAAACAAAATGGAACTTACTAATGTTACGATCTTTTGCTCTAGAATGGAATGCAACATGACTTTCCTATTGGATAGCCGTTTGGAAATACCCAAATAACCTCATATAAGGCCTTTTTACTGTAGTCTGAGGGCGCAGGTGCCAACGGCCACATAGAATGGCCCTGACATGCCTCCACGTTCCCCTGTAGTCATCTTTACCTTCCTTTTGTCTTTTTGGATCAATAAACTCCAAAAAATTAAGAACACACAACACCTGTCTGTGGGAAATCCAACAGAGTCTCTGGAAATAAAACCAGAAGAAAACCAAAAGAATCACCTATGCATACTGAATAGCTTCATGGAATGTTCTGGTTAGTATCACCTGGTTTAATGCAGACTCATGGCTAGTGTTCATTTCCGTGGCTCAGAGGAGCCATTTGGCAGAATGAAACTATGTTCTCTCTCCCACCTATTTTCTGCAGAGATTTCACACTTTGACTAGATGTAATACCATGCCACACTGAGAAGAATGATCTTTTAAACTCCTTTTATGGTGTTTGTGCTGAATGCTAAGAGACCAAGGGGCCAGGTTTTTGTTTTCATTTTTAGCTGAAATGTAGTTCTTGAACTTTTGTAGTCAGTTTTAGAAAAGCTCATGATTATTTTTTTGCATGCAGAATAACTTTATGTCAGTCACCTTGGGATGACATCTTAATGTCCTTTAGAACAAATCCTTCAAATGAGGCTTGACATGTGGCTCCTGTGGTTAGCTGTAGAACTGACATGGAAATTTTTCATTATAAAGTGACATTCTTTCTAAAGTCGGGTACCATCTGTTTATATTCTGCACAACACTTGCTTCTTCTTGGTCATTATATTGAAAGGGAAAGAAATAGCTCTAGCACTCTGAAAGACCTATCTCTGGAAGTACACTCCATGTGTGATCCGTGATAGCCAGTCCTTTCTAGACCACTTGGATTCTTGATAGGAACTTTGCAGAACATGTTCAGAGAGCGTGGAGCCATCCTGTATGTATACATGACAGAAAACTATTCTAAACAATCAAACTCTTCACAACTGGTGATGTGATAACACAGGCCAAAAGCACACTGTAAACCCACCTATTGGCCTAGCGCTGCTGTCAGCAAAGCCCTTAATGAGCTCAGAGAGTAATACCAATGGCTCAGAAAATGCCATCAATCAGATGTGGAAATAGAAATGTGCAGAAAAGAAGTAGAATGAAAAGGTGGAATAGAAAGGGGACACATTCAAACTACTAAAATGATATAAGTGAATTGTTTCATTATGAAGAGTGAAAAATTATACTTACATAAGCAAAAAAATAAAACACTGTACATGGAAGTGTCTAGATGGTGAAGGATCAGGGATTTTATCTCCTCTATATCTATCAAGTTAGCTTGCTACTTTCAAGGATTCTAGGACCTTATTATTCATAGCACAGAGGCAATGAGCTTCAGGTTTGGCTCTATTTGATGCCCAGCTCCCTCCAGGGTGGCAGAGAGATGTTACACAGACGGTGGGTTTACATCACAGCGGAGGAATCCTGAGTTGGGATCCCAAATCTTTTACCAAGCAAACCTTCCAAGCATTGCCTCAGAGGAGATATTCTTCTTATTATTCTGGACAGCAAACCAACCTGCCCCGTGCTTCAGAGTGAGACACTGTCTCTGTAAAGAGATGAATAAGGTTCACTCTGCTTCTAAGCAAAGTGAAGTCTTCCTGTGTTTATCGTTGTCAGTGAGAGCTTCTCCACAGTTACCTTAATATGTTTCATAGTTCTTGCAACATCTTTCTTGTGCGCTGGCACTCAGCAAACAAATTATAAAATAAAACCATACAGTTTGGAGAGTTTTATTTTTTTATTGAATTCATAATTTTGCTCATCACTTGGTTTCTTTTAGACTCATCGCATAATTTCTTGTTGCCCAGGCAATATGGCAATATATGGCAGGCTTTCCATTTCAAAAAAATGATCTCACATGTACATATACACTACACATGTATTGTACATCTACACGTAAGCACGTTCACTAATATGCCACTTGAATTATAAAAAAAATACATTTTGTCCTGGACAATGTGTCAATTTCACGATCGTGGTAGAAAAATGTTTTTAAAGACCCACTGACATTTATATTTGTTCATCTCATAAGACAGACAAATATCACTGTTTTCTTGCATTGTGCATTTGAATGTACAATTGAATCAATTCTACATTTAATGAAATTGAATTATTGAATGGTGACATATTGAGGTACCCCAGTCTAAGCATAGGCAGTAAGATAAATGAAGCGCCAAGCTTCTCACGTCCTTACTTTGTAACACACAATAGCAGCAAAAGGAGGATTTTGAACTGGTTTGACAATAGACCCAGCAGCTCTATCAAGAGAAAGTGTTTAACAAGTACTCAGCAGTGGGCGCTGCTGCCTGAAACCGGATGCTGCAGTGGGGGTTAGAGGTTAGTCATGCCCCTCACACAAATAAATAAATGTATTATGTCAATTAGACAGAAAAAAATACAAGAAATCATTTCTCAGAATGAGCTTTAAAAGCAAGACTATCATGATCATCACTCATGAAAAACTAAGATACTTTCTTGAAAATAAAACCCATTATTAATATTGATACATTTCTTGACTAAGAGAGAAAAAAACTTGACATCTTAGGGACTACTAGGTCTGGAATTTCATTCATCAATAACACTGATTAGTTTTGCTTTTGTAACAGTGGAAAATTGTAATGGTGGGGAATCGTGACCCACCCCACCATTCTTTTGACATTATTTCTGTACGTGCTGACTGTGACTAGTACGTGGTTTGTAGAGGAACAGCATGTTTATATAACAATCCTAGGAGCTAATTTCAAAAGATACAGGCTCCAACCTTCAGGCATCCCCGCTCCGGGAGATTTGTTGACCTTCAACCAAGGAACAAGGATGACATGAAGTCAGGATGATGTGAAGCCAGGGTGAGTAAACCAGGATGACACACACCAGACCATCATTTGCCTTATCAGAATGGACTGTGCTCTTCTGCACACAGAGAACTCGCACCCCACTCCCTTGATCTCTTTGTTCTGTCCCCCTCTCCCTCCTTATAAAAACCTCTGCTCCCACTGAGAGGTGGAGATGGGCTTTTTTTCCTTTATTTTTATTTTTTAAATTACTCTATTGTTGTTCAATTACAGTTGTCTGCATCCTCTACCCTCCCCTCCCCCACCGCGTCCCAACCCACCTCCCTCCCCTGCTTCCACCCTCCCCCTTGGTTCTGTCCATGTGTCCTCTATAGTGGTTCCTGAAAACCCTTCTCCCCACTGTCCCCTCCCCTCTCTCCTCTGCCTATTGTTAGATTGTTCTTTTTTTTTAAATAATTACTTTATTGTTGTTTAATTACAGTTATTTGCATCCTCTCCCCTCCCCTCCTCCCTTCCCCTCCACCCCCAATTTCAATGTCTCTGGTTACATTTGTCTTGCTTTTTTCTTTTGTTGATTATGTTCCAGTTAAAGGTGAGATCATATGGTATTTGTCCCTCACTGTCTGGCTTACTTCACTTAGCATAATGCTCTCCAGTTCCATCCAGGCTGTGGCAAAAGGTATAAGCTCCTTCTTTCTCTCTGCTGCATAGAATTCCATTGTGAAAATGTACCATAGTTTCTTGATCCACTCATTTGTTGATGGGCACTTAGGTTGTTTCTAGCACTTGGCTATTGTAAATTGTGCTGCTATGAACATTGGAGTGCATAGATTCTTTTGGATTGGTGTTTCAGGGCTCTTAGGGTATAATTCCAGTAGTGGAATTGCTGAGTCAAAAGGCAGTTCCACTTTTAGTTTTATGAGGGCTTTGTGACATGAGTCCCCCATCTTCTAGGAGGTGAGTTTTGAGATGTGAGTCTCCCATCTTTTGGATGGCTGACATCTGCAAATAAACCACTTTCCTTTACAGCAGTACCTTCCTCTGGAGCATCGGCTTTTGTAGCGGACCTGCATTCAGGTACACTTCCACATTTAATGCTCAAAACATTGGGGGTTAATTATTAGATTATTCTCATTTACCTCAAAGATGTTTCATTGCTCCTAGGGCTTTAGAATTCAATATATTCATTTGAGAGGAATAAATAAGTTAATAAAATGATATTTTCAAACATCTTTATATAGTTCATTAGTTTAAAAATGTGTCCTTTGAATTGAATCAATATATTAAAATTTAGAAAGAGGAGACGGTTATAAAATACTACTACCAAATATCATAGGAAATGCTAGTCAAAAAGAAACCCTTTCTTGAAAGTTTGTCCAGTGCTTTTTGATATCAAAAAATACAACCAGGGCAGTTAACTGCATAATTTCAAAAGTCAACATGTTTTCAAGTTTAGGGTTCTTATCATTATTCTCACATAAAATTCTACATATTGATAATCCTTTCTCTTTTACAACCAATTCAGCAAATTGTTACACATATACATTTGTAAAACATACACATGTGGGAAAATTGTAGCTTGTGTACTTTCTTAGTGTACGATAAAATGAATTTGACTATTTTTTGTCATTCTGAAACAATTGAAAATGTATCATATCAAAGCTCCACGAGAGCAGCGACTATGACTATTTTCTTCCTTCTGTTTTCTCAGCGCGGGCATATAACAGGAACAAATTTTGTTAAGCGAACTACCGAAAGTAGCCATCTTGTGGCAATGGAATTCTATTGAGAAGCAGGCACTTTTGAAAGCATCTTCTTTTATAAATGGGTTTCTTCATCCAGAGCCTTGACAGTTCAAATAGTTTCATATTTCTTTTCTATTACTTGTTTCTCCAAGTATACCACTATAATTTGAATAGCCTCGTTCTTTGTAGTGCATTTCAATGCAAACACAAATAGATTATTATCTCACTAATAAGTTGTCTCCTTTGGGGGTTTTAGAAAAGCATCTTATCCACACTTTTTAAAAGTGCTAGTGGTGTCATTCTCTTCCTCTGATAAAGAGGAATCTAATATATTGCATTGAAAAGTAACTTAAAATAATAAAATAATTTAACTGATAGAAACTGTAAGATAGTAATTAGTTAATTTTGGCAATGGTTTATCACAATCAAAATAAGTGATACTTGTTTTGGAACTAGGCAAAATTAATTTGATCAAGTATATCTACCATAGATTTCAAATTCTTATTCCACTGGAGTCAGTATATTTGAATTTGATAGCTGCTGAGCTATGCCAAAGGGCTACAATGATCCCAGGTGTTTTATTTGACAGAATAGTGGATTAGTGCTTTCAATATTATCTTCCCTGTGTGTTCTTACATACTGTATTAATAGAGAGAGGTCCATGCATTCTTCTTGACCCACCTGTTTCACCTTAGAGGCAGCTTGATGCCAAGCATGGGGGTAAATAACATGGGCTATGGATTCTAACCTACCTCTGAATCATCCTTATAAAATTGAAGGAGAAAAATAGATTATTATACATGGATGTGGAAGCTGGACAGTGAACAGGGCTGTTGGAAAAAAATAACTGATCCATTTCAAATGTGGTGTTGGAAGAGAGCCCGACAGCTACCTGGGACTACCAGAAAGACAAACAAGTAAGGCCTAGAGCAAATGAAGCCTGAAACTCCACTGGAGGCAAAGATGACAAAATCAAAGTTGTCAGACTTCTGGCTCATCATGAGAAGACAGAGTTCTTTGGACAAAAACAATAATGCTGGGAAAAAATAGAAGGAAGCAGGAGAAGAGGAAAACCAAATATGAGTAGGGTTGACTCCATAGAAGAAGCCACAGGCCTGAATCTACAGGAGCTGAGGACAGGACACTGCAGATGTCATTCATTCATAGGGGTCACCAGGAGTCAGAGCCGACTCAACAGCATGCACCACAGAAAAATCGATTTCTTTCCTTATTTGAATTACTAAACAAAACAGGAAATACCTATGCATATAATTGTTTACTTCATTTATTCATTAGAATTTCTAATATAAGTTATGTTCAAATATTTTTAACTTTGAGGGCACAGTTGTTTCTGTAGCCATAAAATCTTAAAGTAAAATACAGGTAATCTCATATATCTGGAAATTATCCATTCACTAAAATATTTGCTCTCAAAGACATAGCAGTATGATAGTTTTCAATGTCATTAAATTGTGCTGGAAAAGATATTTATAAAAATTGATTATGTAACATGATGAATATTTATTCTAAACTACTAGAAGAAAAAGGAAACTACAATTTCTTACATTATGAACACAATTATATAAAATGTCTGGAGAAAAATGAGTGGAACAAAGTACATCAAAATACAAACTGTGATTATTCAGATAAGTGAAATAGAAGTATTTTTTCCTCTGTTCTACTGATTTCATCTACTAAGTTTTCTACAATTGACAATATTGTTTCATAAGTATATTTAAAAAAATTTTATTATAAAATGATCCAGGTTAAATCTACATATAGATGGTCTTATTTTCCACTTTGAATTTCTTCTTAATGTAATTTTTGTGTGCTGTTTTAATCCTTTTACTTTAGTGAGTTATTCTACTTTCTTTATTATTCTTTTTCATTTTCTTCTCTGAATATGTTCTGTGTCCCAACTCCTGTCATTGTTTCAAGGCTTTCTTCTTTGTTACTGCTATAACTTGTCACATCCTGATTCATTGTTCCATCTCCAAACTTGCTGATGGCTCAGCCAGTTTGCACCCATCACCGACTTATCTTTCCCCTGGCCCTTCGACCTCCCCTGTTTCTAAAGATAGAATGTTAAATTAATAGCAAACAAATAGCTTGCTAATGATGTGATTTATCATCTTCTAATCTGTTCTCTCAAAGATCTTTTGCAACAATAGAAATTCTGTTGACCCTGCAGCCCCTATGGAATTACCTTCTTTCCATATACCCTGGAGGGTACTGGCCAGCTTGTTTTGTCTTGATAGTGTTTTGAAATTAATAACCATTATTTTCCTCTTCCTCCTTTTAGTCTAGTTTCTATTTTGCAAACTCTTTCTCCTCTGCCTTCTTGCATACTGCCATCAGCCCCGTTGCTCCCCCTTTTCTGTTTTCCAAAAGTTTAAAAGTTGTCCTAAGTAACAGAGCACAGCACCAAAGGAACCCCTTGACTCAGAAACCAAGTAATGAATAATGTGGTCTTCAAAGCAGATAGACCTGAGCCTGATTCTCACCCATGTGACTTCTCTGAATGGCCCAACCTCTCTAAACCTTAATACTAGCTCATTTTCCAAAAGGGACAATCATGTTCTCACAAACTGTTGTGGGCACTGAGTGAACGACAGTGAGTGAACATGCTCTGTAAGCAATAAAATACTTCTCACCCTTGCACTTGGACATCTGATCCATACCTTCCCTTCTCCTTCTCAACATCTTCAGTGCTCTTTCCTGCCAAATCCTGTGTTCCCGCTGCACTGAAGGGTAGGTAACTACCTGAAAATGCCATGCTTGTTTTCAGTGTTGAGCTTGCCTGGAATATTATCAATCCTCTCTCAACATGGCAACGTTTTTCTCTTTCTTCGAATGTCAATGGCACTGTTGGAATATCCAAAATCTTTCCCTACTGCTCTCCTGGTGTCACCCCACCTACAGCTCTGGTCGCAGCTTCCTCTGTGCGTCCCTCTGCCCTTTATGTTTTCTCTATAATTCTTGCAGGATTCTTTACCTATCTCAGCTGTTCTCTAAGTTTGTGAGTTTTTTGAAGGCAGAGCTTTTGTCTCTTGTCTCGATACCCCAGTGTCAAATCAAGTATCTGGTATGCTGCAGATATTCTATAAACATTGGACAAATGAAAAATGAATGAATACCAATAAAAATTATTTGCATCAAAGGATTATTCAATTTTATCTGTGAATTACATTGAATTGAAATTCAGAAAAATAAATTGATCCATCTATCCATCCTCCTCCATGTGGTTATTGTCCATGTACATTCAAGTAAAGAACATAGTCGTTGTAAAAACATTATACAGCGCATGCCCAGGGAGGAAAGATCATGGATTTCAAGAATATCATTGTGTTGGTCATTCAGAATGAGAAAAAAATGTCAGCTAAATGTTAAATAATTAATATAAAATATATGCAATTATAAAAGAGAGTAGTTTGACTAGAAAACAGTAAACCTGCACAAGGAAGCCTAAATAATTATTGTTCACTTCTAGACAGTTCCTTGAATTGGATTCATATTGAGCGAAGGCTATCTGAATTAGAGACAGCTGTATAATCCAAGTGTTGTGCAGCATACAGAATCAGACTGAGTGCTTGAGAGTCTGCACCCTAGGAAATTGATTTGACGACTATGTCAATTACTTCTGGCGCTGAGCTTTCTGTGGGTTGCATTGCAACTGCTCTTCTGGTCAGCTGTGACTGCTTCCCCATCCACGCCTATTGTTTTAAATTTATTTACTGCACTGGCAATCATAAATCATGGACTTTTTTCTATGCCATCTGGAAACTCTGATGCCATTGTTTGGGTCACTTTTGATTACTCGCTCTTATTCTCAGCTATTGCCAAGGCTGATGTATCTTGAATTATGAAATACTTCCGCCGCAAGCTGACCTATTTGTAAGCAACCTTTCAGCATCTGCATATATTTATTTTATCCAAAACATAGCTGCATAAAATAAAAAGTGTATTTAGTAACTTTTTAGAGAATTATTCCTTTGCTTGTGGTACTGAATTTTTAAAGCTCACAGTTTGTCTAACAATTTGCTTGTTAACCGACTGTACATTTTCATCATTCTGACAAGGTCAGATTTAACACACTGATCATCACTTTTTCCTTGGAGCTGGGAATGTAGTTTTCTCAATGTTCTAACCCAATCTTCATTCCTACCGTAAGATTCCATTTTGAACCTAAAATTAGAGTGAAGGTTGTTGGTTTGATGTTGGTGGGATTTTTTTGTTTTTATTTTTTATTTTTATTTTTGCAGATAGTCCTTAAACAATGAGCAAACACTTCATCTATGTTTTGGCATTTACTATTCTACAAACTGGGGTTAATTACCATAATACTTTCCCGACAAGCTCCAGAAAACTCCTTGGTAGGTTGTTTTTTTCCTGACCAAATCATGCTGATGCCTACCTGTATTGACAGCGTCAGCAGATTACTTTCATTTTATGCAGATGGTTCACCGGCAGTCCAGATCAAATCTGAAATCGTGCTATCAAGCAGTTTTTATCCAGAGAAGCAATTTGAATATTGGAATTTTGTTGAATTTCCCAGACCACAGCTGCTTGCATCTGACATCTGCTTCAATTTTTTGAGCAGCCGGTTTTTTGTTTTTTTTTTTCCTAGCAATATTAAGGTTGAGTTTTATAGGGCTATGCACATATCTACTTAGTCTTTATCAAGTATCTTTTCTAAATGGCGTAGCAATCTACATCACACTGTGGGGTGTAGAGTCCTGATTCTCTTCCACTGCTCCCTTTAAAAATCAAATTTTGATTTTTAATCAAAAATTGCTACCTTAACAATGATTAGGGGCATCTCCATTTTTCTACAAATTGTCCCCATACAAGAAACTTCATAGACTATCATTTATTGGACTCATTGTCAAATTGAAATAGTATTGTTAGAATTTTTTAAAATAAATACATAAATCACCCATGAGTCTTCAGTGGCTGTTAGGAGTACTACATGTTTTTCTTACTACTCAAGTATCTAAGAGAGGCTGTAGATAGAAATAGAGTTTGTTTTCTTCCAAGACAAAGCCCCCATGAATGTGGTCTAATTACATCTTGATATGTCCAAACGACCATTTCCCATCTTTGACAGTGGTGCCTGCCTACATACTGTCATGTCAAATCATACCTGATCACTTTCTGTTCTGTTCTACATCCAGTGCTCCAATAAGAATGATAGGAGCAAGGCAATGTGGTAGACATTTGAAAACTTTATATGCTGTTTGTTGTTCTACCATCATCCTTTCAAACGCAGAATGACACAACCAACATGGCACAAACAGTAAATTTGAGATCCAAAGTGGTAGAATGTTTCAGCAATTGCTTATTTGTAAATAAGTTTTAATCTACCTATAAGGCCTAAAGATGTGCAGAGTGTTATCTCTTAACACATTGTCATGTGTTCAGATCATTGAGGTAACAGATCTTGCAAGAAAGCAAAAAATAATATGAGATCACCTGTGTTGCCATCTAAAAGAAGTTATAAAAAGCATACCATTTTATTTTTATTGTTAAAAGAGTGGCTATTAGTGTGTCATGCTTTTTTTTAAAGAAAAATATAATAAAGGATGCTCTTGGTAGAGTGTAATATTATTTTAGACACTGTATGTTTTCGTCTTTCTCTTCCTGTCTATGTAAACAGCTGAGGAGAAAGGTAATGACAACTTTAACTGACTGGTGCTGTTTTTGGTCAAGAAAGTCCAGGAAGGGGGGATTCCTTAATATTTCCCCATACACATTTGCAATTTTTCATTAGCTTTTCAGAGCAAGATAATCAGAGTATTTGTGTCTAAGGTTCCATACATAATAGATCTTTAAACCATACCAAAGTGAAAAGGACAGAATGCAACATAAGGCTTGTGTTGAGGGGCTTCCAGGAATAAGATTCTACTTTATGGATTTTCACAATCAGAAGCCACGTGGAAAGCCAGGAAGACAAAGCAGTAGAACAGAATTCTGAAGATTAAAATTGGATGTTCAAGCCAGAGTATATGCAGTCATTGCTCTAGTCTGTTAGCAGTAATAGTCGATTGATCACAACCCAGTGCCAAACGAACAAAGTTATTTCCTGGAACTGAGTAGACTCGGAAAGCAAAACTCCTCTGGTTGGTTTGTCTTGTGTTGTTTTATGCTCCCCAAAATAAATAAAAACCGTTTTTTGATTATTGCTTATCCTCAAAAGAGCAACAATACATGAAAAAGTGAAGTGAGTCAGAAAGACATCAAAGAAACATGCATTATAATGCTGCTTAACCTTTTATTAAGATTGCTATTGTATGGCAATGCATAAAACAGTGGATATTGGGTTCATTACATCAATACTATCTTGGCACTTTCTGAGGTCACACCAGTCATCTTTTATTCATGTTGTCACTGGGAATGGAGGTTATGCTAATAGAGCTGGGTCAGGCACACCAAGGCATAAGGAGGGGTTGAACATAAATCCCAGCCAGCAGGCTCATCAACAGTCAGGACTGCGGCAATGAAGCTGCACCAAACAAGGGCAGAAGGGCCCACTTTGAAATCTTTGTCCTCTGTCCCTCAGATGACCAAATGGCAGGCAAATCCCAAGTGCCCTATTCATTCACCCTCCTATTCAGTCATTCATTCATGTCCACTAACAAAACAGAAATGGCAAAGTGGAAATAAAAGTTCTCATGTCAACCCTTCCCAAAATAAGGTATGTCTATACCATTTATAAAGCTTTGCAAGCCATATTTGTGCTCAGAGAGATGTAAAATCTATAAAATATTATCATGTAGCTTTTAAAAAACATTTATTTGACTTAATACTTACCATTGTTTTGTTTTCTTTCCAGTTCTTCCTTTCAGTTCAGCAATTTCTAACACCTCACTAAATAAAGCTTGGCTTATTTTATCCATGGCCCATTTTTTATTATCTTGTGATAAATGACTGAGATACCGTTCAAAAGGAGATATTTCAGTGGGTTTTCCAAGGAAATGACTTTTTTTAGTTTACTATGCTATGTTTAAAAGAACATTATTATCTACAACCAGTTAGTATTTTAAAATTATTTTAAACAAATTTTAAAATAATTTCAGAAATAAAACAATTCTTAAAAAAAGATTACCATGAATGCTTAATTTCTCAAGTTTACAAAAAACAATGCTTTTATATGTCTCACTAATAACAAACAATAGCATTATATCACCATGGGCTTGTTACATGTGGTTATATTTAACTGATGGGGTAAAACATATACTTTTCATAAAGATTATTACACATTTAAAAATAATCAAATCTTTATTTCTAATTGACAAATACATATTTAATAATTCAATTTAAAATATACTTTAAACAGAACTGGTCCTCTAGAATATTCTTCAGACCATTTTCTCTCAATAATGTGTGACATAAAGTAACGTTAAAGTAGATAATGAACTTCAATATACATATTGCTCTATTATTTATAATGAATCTAAATAAAATGTCAATAAGTGCGGGAGCAAATGCTGATAATGACAAAACCAGGTTTGTCAACAACAGTGTTAAAACCAATGTGCTTAATTAAAAACGTGAAGTCAATTAAAAACAAAATAACAGTGCAGCATGTACAAATGCTGGAATAATCATTAGGCCTTGCTGAATAATGGAGGAGTATAGAATTTTTTTTAATGGAACAGCAGGGGTGATACATTACACAAAGCCACAATCTACAACAATATGACAATCGAATTACTTCAGCCCCATTAGGCAGGTGCAGAGGCATAATTAACATGAATTTTTTCTAATGCAAAGGAAAAAACAATAAAACTTTTTTCTCTAATAACACTAAAGTTTAAGCCTCTACCTACCCTGCATTAAAAATGATAATCTATGACAGCAAAAACCTAAGATTGTTACGAATTAGGATGTCGGAGGGAGAGAAGGTTTCTGTTTATTTCCCATATAGATGGAGTAATATAGGATAAGTACATGTGCAGTCCTGGCGGTGTGATGGTAACTTTTACGTGTACTTTGCGTGTATGCATTGCTTTTGAGTTTTAGGGCTTAAAAACAAAATAATAAAGGATTTGCTGTCTTTTTTGAGTGTCTAATCTAATTCACAGATAAAAGGCATCCCTCAAAGCCCTAGGCAATATTTGTTATCTTATTTCCACCTAAAATTCAAAACAAATTGTGACCTCTAGTTTAGAATGAAGAGCGTCTGCTCAGTTAAATGCCAATAGAAATGAAAGCAACCTCACATTTCTTCATGAAGGGCAAGGAGTTTAAGATCTCTTTGCTAGTTTCGCTGCCAAAATATCATCTTGCTTTAAAACAGCCGTGATAAAAACCTTGTTCTTTCATTTACTTCCAATGGGAACCATTTAATTTATACTGAGATAAATGGCTACGTACATAAAAGAATAGAACTTTTCTTTCCTTGCAGCCAAGAAATTAAAAAATGAAAACTCTTTATCCTCAGATAACCTCTTCAATTTAGATAGATCCGAATCAACTGATATATGTGGAAGCTTTCATAAGCCAGGTGGCTTAGTTTGGAAAAGATAGTTGTTTGCCCTCATAGGAAGCCTTTTATCTTTAGGCTTGAACTACTTTACTAGTGAGTTCCGCTCCATTCTTAGTTTCTAAGGAAGTTCTGCTATCATCACTTTGAAAAAAAATGAGGCATCACATTGCTCAAAACTCAATAGGTACAAAAGTTCTCCTGAAGGTCAGAGTAGAGTGAATGGAAGGAACAGAACAAACCCACTGATTCTTCTATTGTAAAGTCCTGTCAGTTGGGGAGGAGATATCTACGGGAGGGTGGACATGGCTGAGGATGGGAAATGGAAGTCATTGCTCTGTGGAAGCCATGACTTTGAAATTCCAAAGTAGTCTTTCTGTATTTTCTCCTTAGACTACTAGGAGAAAAGAATTGTTGATGTAGAAAAGAAAAAACTTCTTAAATCTTAGCTTCTCCTCCCCTCCCCCCCTTTTTTTTACTAGAATAAACAAAGAATCTGACAGGAAATCTTCAATTCACAATTATTATCAATTGTCAATTATCCAAAATCTTATGTTTGAATTGATATGATATTAAGAGATTTTATACATAGGAAAGCTTTAGTCTCAATGTGAGACAGGCATTCAAGTATTTTTCCATGAAGTCTGGAACTGAAAGTATGAAATTTCTAATTGGGTGTTTGGTCAAAATATCTCTTTCTTTATCTCCAATCATATGACTTAGCAAAATGTCAGAATAGTAGCTTTTAGGCAGCTTAAAATGAAAGCCAACCTTCTCGGTTTCTGAAGGAGCCACTATAAGCATATAAGTAAAATAAAATATTGTTTAAACATGTTATCTTTATTGATAATAGATCAACATAGAGAAAAATAACGTATTTTAAGATACATTTCACAAATTAATTGATTTTTTAGAACACAAGTATAATAGCAGATAAAAGCCTAGATGAGTGTGTATAAGAACGCAAATAAGCAGAATAACCCAGGTCTCAGTAGACCACGTTTCTTCATAGTGTGTGGCCTGAACTGGTAAGGTAAGAAGGGACACACAGAATCCAATTGCATAAGGTCATCAAATGGATGTTAGATGAATAAGAAATGCCCACACCGTGGCCTTTGCTAAGAAAGCATTGAAAGATTGACGGACTGGAATTTAATCCGTGTGTGTCCTAAAGAAATTTGGCAGTTTCTCTCTTACCAATTCCCTGTTTAAAAAAAAATTTGATCTTGTTTATTCTGTTATAGTCGTCCAAATTTTCTCCCCTTTCCCTTCCTCCATCCTGTCCCATACCTCACTCCCACAGTCCATCCCAACCCCTTTGTCCATGTCCATGGGTCACTAGTACATCTTCTTTGACTCGTCCCTTCCCCTTCTTTTCACCATTCTCCTTTCCCCCCTTTCCCCTGGTTGCTGTCAGTCTGTTCCTTGTTTCCATGTCTCTAGTTCTGTTTGGCTCATGAGTTTATTTTTTTTATTAGATTCCTCTTATAAGGGATATCATATGGTATTTGTTTTTCATGGACTGGCTTATTTCATTTGGCATAATAGTCTCCAGTTCCATCCATGCTGTTGCAAAGGCTATGAATTCCTTCTTCTTTCTTTCTGCTGCATAGTATTCTATTATGTAGATGAACCACAGTTTTTTAATCCATTCATCTACTGTTGGGCCCTTAGGCTGTTTCCAACAGTTGACTATTGTAAATAGCACTGCTATAAACATCAGGGTGAATAAGTTCTTTTGAATTGGTATTTTGAGATTCTTAGGGTATATTCCCAGCAGTGGAATCACTGGATCATAAGGCAGTTCCTTTTTTTTTTTTTTTTTTTTGAGGAAATCCCATACTGCTTTCCACAGTGGCTACACCAGTTTGCATTTCCACCGACAATACAGTAAGGTTCCCTTTTCTCCACATCCTCCCCAGCACTTGTTGTTTGTTGATTTATTTATGATGGCCATTTTGACAGGTGTAAGATGAGGTGGATTTAATTTGCATCTCTCTGATGGCTAGTAATGTGGAGCATTTTTTCACATGCATATAGGAACTCCATATGTCCTCCTTGGAGAAGTGTCTATTCATGTCTTCTGCCCATTTTTTTTATTGGATTATTTGTCTTCATGGCGTTGAGTTGAGTTCTTTATATTTTTTGGAGAGTAAACTTTTGTCTCAATAAAAATTGTATCATTGGCAACTATGTTCTATACAGTTAGTTTCCTTTCATTTTGATGATGGTTTCTTTAGCCATCCAGAAGATTTTTAATTTGAAGTAGTCCCATTTGTTTATTTTTTCCTTCATTTCCCTTGACCTAGGTGATATAGTGTCAAAAATATTGCTACATGGGATATCTGAAATTTTACTGCCTGTTTTCCTCTAGGACTTTTATGGTATCATGACTTATATTTAAGTGTTTTATCCATTTTGAGTTTATTCTCATCCAGTTTCTTTTTTTTTACATGTACCATTACAGTTCTCCCAACACCATTTATTGAAGAGGCTATTTTTACTCCACTGTTTGTTTGTGCTCCCTTTGTCAAATATTAATTGACAATAGAGACATGGGTTTATTTCTGGGCTCTCTGTTCTGTTCCATTGATTTATGTGTCTGTGTTTATGCCAGTACCAGACTGTTCTGATTACAGTGGACTTGTAGATATTTTGATATCAAGTATTGTGATCTCTCCAACTTTGTTCTTCTTTCTCAAGATTTCTGTAGCTATTCAGGGTCTTTTTGGGTTCCATATAAATTTTTGAAGTATTTGTTCTAGATCTGAAAAACACGCCACTGATATTTTAATAGGGATTGCATTGAATCTATAGATGGCTTTTGGTATATGGGCATTTTAATGATGTGAATTCTTCCAATCCATGAAAAGAGTATAGGCTTCCATTTATTTGTATCTTCCTCCATTTTTTTCTTGAGTGTTCTAAAATTTTCCCAAGTACATGTCTCTTACCTCCTTGGTTAAGTTTATTCCTAGATATTTCATTATTCTTTTGTTGCTGTAGTAAATGAGATTTTCTCTTACCAATTTTTGATGGTCTTTAAGAAGGCAATGCTAGTTATAGGATATTATGTCTATGAAAAACATGAAGTGGATATGAACAGGGATGCTACCATGATCAACTAATATCCTTACAGCATTATGTAGTCAAACTTAAACCAGAAACTCATAGACATCTTCCCAGAGATTTATTTATTGCCCATTTCTATGGGCAACCTCAAGTTTCTATTAAAACAGAAATGCTCAATGTAAACTTTGAAATATACTACTTATTACCAAAAATAAGTCATGCTTACATGTGGGTCAAATCAATGTATACTTAAAACATGAAAATCTCTGATTAACACTTTTTTCCACAATTTCAGAAATCTTAACATGTTCACTATATGTGAAAATGTAAGAAAGAAGATTTCACTTGATGAAAAGTTTAATGAAAAAAGGTTCAGAAAATAATTAGGAGTATTTATAAAAAGAGAATCAACTCAAAAAGGCATGTATCTGATCTGTTGAAATTGTCATATTTTATTTCTTTCCTCAAAGGGACAAAGCAGATCCCGTTTTGAATTTCAGTGGCATATCTGCTGGACAGTTCCGTGCAAACCTGAGAACAGAATGGCAGGACCCCCATCACCAGCAGACCTTGCCTTTTTAATTATTGTCCTAGCATCTTTTCCAAACCAAGACATTTAATCCTCAGAACAGATCTTTGGAGAAAGAATTAGTATTACCCTCATTTTACAGGTAAGAAATGAAAAATGAAGTAAGTTACTAAAAGTTTATAGAACACCATAATATAGCTGGAATTTTTACCCAGTAAATTATGGAGCTGGCATTTCAACATATCTCTAGAGATTGTCTGACAATGGAATCTCTAATTTTAATTCAGTATATATTATATCTCATATAGAGAAACACTTATTTTTCCCAAAGATCTTTGTTTAAACAAAGCACTAATATTTTTGACATTTGTTATAATGAGGTCCCAATGAAGTCCTGCAATAACTTTCCCCCTACAGTGCCTACCACGTTACATCTTGGTGGACTTTATATTCCATTCAATTCTCCTTGATGTTGGATTAGTATTAAAAATACCCATATGTGTATACAATGTGTTCATAGAAAATTCTAAGGTTTACAATAATAAATTCTATTATGAATCAGTATTTAAGTGATCGACAATGATACATGGAAGTTGATTCACAATTATCTTTTGTAGAAGCTGCCTCAGTAAGTATAATCAATCAGGGTCCTTGGCAATAGATATATACACATTTCTGGAGAAATGGTGAGATAATCACACCAAAAGGTTATTTGGGGGGGAACATTGAAAAGAACTTGTCTTAATAAGATCATAATAGCAAGAACACAACTATTATTCAATAAAATTAGCAATGCCTCAGTTGTCAGAATAGACATTATTTTTGCTACTCAGATTTGTCTCCTGGTCTAGAATGTAAGAATTTGTATCTACGTCCTAGAGAAAGAAATTCTGCAAAATAAAATAAAATATACTAAAAAGAATGTTTTACACACACGCACACTTTAGGAATTTGGATTCAGAGAAAAACTACTTTGTGGCCAGTTTGGAGCATGACACAAGGCTGGAGAAGGGGTTTTCTCTTCTCCCTGAGAGGGCATAGCGAAGCAAAGAACACTCAAGGCCCTTGACCTTGACATATGGCTGACACATCCAGGCTCTCAGCAGGGACAGCCCAACTTCACAGGCAAGTGCAGCAGCCCTCTCTGCATACACTCCAGAAGCACAATAGCTCTGTGCTTTTAGTGGGCTCCTAGGGTGTTCTGAGCTATGGGAAACAACACTAATAATTTTGACTCAACTGGAGTTCAAGACCTTGGTGATGGACACCAGTAGTAGAGGCAGGGATGAAGCGCTTTCCTGGAGATTCTCAAGCACATCTGCCTCGGTAGGGTCCATCATTAAAGAGCTGAATTAGAAGAAGAGAAAAAACACTGATATCAAATGTCAGTCCCTGGCCTGGAATCAGTTCTTGACAAAGTTCTTACTGGTCTCCTGAATTGTAAAATTGCCAGGACCGAATTTTTCGTAGGTCAAAGTTTATATATTTCAAGATTTCTTTCTGTCTGAGATACTTTCCTTTTCCATGTGTTAACTAAAATGTTTTTAATTCAGAAAATGTTACTAATTAAAACCAGTAGGCTATTTTACTTTTTAAGGCACTTCAGTGAGAAAAGTTATAAAGTTCTTAACCATATGAAAATTGCTATTTTCAAAAAGGATATCAAATGTGATTCTAATATTTTAATCAGTAACAGATTATGGTATTTTAATGAACTCTACACTTTAATAAATATATGGCTTAGATCCTTTTCTTAACACTAAGTAAATTTCTACTTAAAAATGTATTTTAATATTTTTGTGTACATATTCTGCTATTTATTCTTAAAAGACTAATTTCAACATAGTCCAATTAGAATTCATTTTTTTAAATTACTTTATTGTTGTTCAATTTACTGGAATATTTCAGAGTGCAATATCCAGCAACAAGTTACTTGTAAATGTAATCTGGCAACTTTTCTTAAAATATAAAAACAAACATTTACCATTCCCTCAATATAAGTTATATAAATTAATATAGTTTTAGCTTGGCAAAATATCAGTTACACCTTACTTAGTACATGCATATTTTCTAAAGGTAAAAATAGGCACCAAGTATAGATATCTCTATGAAATACAATCTTGCAGGATTGTTTTTTTTTTTCTGAAGACTAACACATTCTCCAGTAGAAACAGATTTATACCTTCAGAAAAAACTATTATATATTGAAACATATTAGATATAATTTTTAATATGATTTTAAAGGTATATTCCCCAGAAGATATTGTTAGGAAATATATTAAGATAATGTAACTATTTTGTCTATCAATCAATAAGCCAACTTTTCACAATTTAGATGTCAAATCACTAATACTTTAAAAATTTTTTATTTTGGTATTATCAACTGAACATTTTGTTTTCTTGAGTGGGTTCCTTTCTTCATTCACAAATTGTCCTTCTCTAAAGCTTTTACATTATCAGAAAATTCAATATACTTATTATGTTTTCATTCTTATTACCAGTTTACCATAAGTAGATAGAATTGCATAAATTAGAAATGAGATGTGTTTACTGATTTTAGCTCCTTGTATATTTTCTTTATGAACCCACATATTCTTCCATGACTGTCATCAAAATTTTTGTATTATAACAAAGCAGTCATAAAATAATCATAAGAGACATAGGTATACAGAAACTTAAAAGTTAATTTTCAATATTCTATTTTGTCTTTCCTTCAACTATTACAGGATATGAAAAGAAAAGCAGTCTTTGTAGTTACAAAGCTGACCAATGTACCACTGGGGAAAAGATTCATTTTCAAGACTGGAAAAGGCAGATTTTCACACTTTAAGTATAGGTGTAAAATTTATAATTAACCTCTAGCAATGAGCTTTAATCTCTGATTAGTGATGGTGGGGTACACTGCACAATATTCACTATAGCATAGCTATATATACCAACATATTCATACGTATAAAAATTTGATATTTAAATCAAAATGGATTTAAGCAATAGGTAAGGGCTAATAGCTTAGAGCTGCAAGTATGTAAGTCAAATATGACAGGGAGTAGTTTCCAGTTTGGGCTTAAATCTATAAATAAATTATTTTTGCTAATCCAGACATTTACAAAATCCCTGTGTGCACTTCTTAAAAAATCTGTTGAAAGTTATAAAGTTCAGTGTGTGTGTGTGTTTGTGTGTGTGTGTATCTCACAATTAGATTTCAGAACATTATGGAAAGATTATTTTCATTCTGATCAGATTTATTTCAGTTCAAATTGAGGTTTGGAATTCTTACCTGTATTAAAAACGTTAAAATTCAATGAATTTGGAAAATCCAGAAATGATAGAACGTGTGTGTATATATATATGCGTGTATATATATGTATGTATATTCTATAATATATACAGGGTGGGGCAAAAGCAGGTTGACAGTTGTTTGTATGGCAAATAATACAATAATTAATAAGTAATACAATAACAAACTTTTGTGTATTCACAACTTTAAACCTACTTTTATCACACCCTGCATTTTTAATATATATTATATATTGATATTATTTATGTATGTTATATAAATGTGTATTTAGATACAAATTATATATAATTATTATATATAAAGTGTATTTAAAAAGCATAAAGCCAAAACCTTCAGCAATACTCAGAAAAGACAATGTATCATGGTCAAATGGAACTTAAGGAAGCTCGCTATTCATTTCTTTAATTTAACCTATTTATGTAACTAGTTCATTTTTCTTACAGTGTTTGGTTTCTCTTTCTAATAATTTAATGTGTATTCTTTGAGTATTAGTGTTTAGATACATTAAATTAGATAAATATATACCTATTATATATGAACCAGTCATTCAGAAAAGAAGTTTATCTAATAAACCCTTTCTATTCATAAGGCCATGAAAATAATGTAACAGTGAGAGCCACTTTTCACTCACCAGGTTAGGAAAACTGAAAAAGGTGGATGGTATTAATTGCTCATGAGGATGCATGGAAGCAGTTCTATCATGCTCTGCTGATCAAAACGTGAATTGCTATACCTTTCCTAAGAATTTAAACAATTCTTATTAAAATGTAAAATACACATGTCCAATCCATTAGAAAACTGAAAAAAAATTATAAAGCACTTTATAAACTGGAAGCCTGAATATCAAATAAACTTGTGAAATAGTGCTGGGAATATAAATAGGAGAAATTACATAAGAGAGAAATTTGAAAATATTTAGAAGAGCTGAATATACATATATAATTTTACTTTTACTAGAGAAATTTGAACAAAATCACAGTGCTGTGTGATGGTTAATTTTACATGTCAACCTGACTGGGCCTTAGGCTAACCAGACATTTGGTCAAACATCATTCTTCTGGGTGTGTCTGTGAGGATGTTTTTGGATGACATTAACATTTCAACTGGTAAACTGAGCAAAACAGATTGCCCTCTTTAATACAGGTGGGCCTCATCCAATCAGCTAAAGATCAGAATAAAACAAAAAGGCTGACTCTCTAACTAGTAAGGGCTGGGGCGACTCTACCTGACTGCATGAGCTGGGATATCACTATTGTCTTGTCTTCAGACTCAAACCAAAACGCTGGTTTTCCTTGAGATCTGAGCCTGCTGGCTTTCAGATTGAAACAGGCACTATCAACTCTCCTGGTTTCCAGGCCTTCCGATCAGACTAGAACTACACTCTAGGCTCTCCCGGGTCTCTGGCTTTCCAGCTGGAGATCTTGGCCATTCTCAGCCTTTATAATTGCATGAACCAATTCCTTAAAATAAATCTCTCTCTCTCTCAATATTTATATATATGTATATATCTGGAGAACCCTGATTAGCGCCATGAGTGTACAAGTTACTTTGTGGTGGTACTGCTTGTAATAGCAAAAAATTAGGAATAGCTTAAATATCCATTAACAGGAAACTGGATAAATAGATTGTAGAATAAACGATGGAATATTACATAACTCTGGAAATGAAATAATTGGAGATTAATGTTAAAAACATAACAGTGAAATGAGACAGTTGTGGAAGGCTACTTAATATAGCATTTACAAAGCCTCTAAAATACCCCAAAATAGTAATAAGGAGTTTACTTATTAAAAATTGTGTATTTATTCTTGTATGTTTAAACTTCAGTCATCTTTGAAGTACTCTGCACGTGATACAATACACCTACAGAGACATTTTTCCCACTGCTCAAAACAGTTTTTGAACTCATTGATTTTGATGCCTTTTAGTGCTTTTGCCAATTTTTGTTTCACCTCTTCCACATAGGCAAAACATTTCCCTTTTAGGACTTTTTTCATCTGGGGAAACAAACAAAAAAATCATTTGGAGAGAGATCAGGTAAATAGGGAGGGTGGGGCACAGGATCATACCATTCTGGGCCCAAAACTGCTAAACACTCAATATGGTGTGGGCAGGTGCTTTAGCATGAAATGGGCAAACACATTGAAATGGTCTTCAAAAACAATTCACTGAAGCCAGATGCAGCCTCTCCTGACAATACCAGCTAGTATACTGATACAGATGAGTTCCTACAACACTCACTTAGTGGAAGAAACTTGTAGTAAAAAAGGGCTCTAAAAGGTAATTCTGGATTTTTGGGTCTCCCCCTGTATGTAAATTTTATACACATTTTAAAAACTATAAAATTTACATATTTTGTGGGAATATATATATACTGTAAATGTAGAAAAATATTCATAGAAATTAGAACACCACATTCAGAATAAAAGTTAGCTCTGAAGAGACAATAAGGAAAATTGAAGATAATAGAATCAAAGTATATCATCTGTTTTGCAATATATCCTTGTCTTAAACTGTGTGGTTAGTCCATGAGTGTTTATTATTGATTATACCATTTTAAAAAATATGTCAAATATTTATTGTAATAAAAGAGATGAAACATATTTCTGGCAACATGCTAAACCAGTCACTCAGAGTAATACATTTAGCTATAGCACATAAAATCACTGAAGAAATAATATCACATATTATATATTAAATTTATAGCAGAGCCGGTATACAGGGAAGTCACTTCCTTAGAAATCAGCAACAGAAAGAAGGCAAGAACCCAGAGGAACCAGGGAGTGTGCAGTCAGGGTTTCCCCAGATGCTGTCGATGACTCAGAAGAGGCAGGGCTTGGGGCCTGAGCAGGGTAGGAGGGCAGAGTGCCTGTTTCTACATGAAATGAAAATTCTGGAAAGGCTACACTCAGGAAAAGTTCTTGGGAAAATTGCCCAACAAAGACTGAGGGTACGTGCCCTGGCCGGGTGGCTGTGTTAGTTGGATTGCTGTCTCATACACCTCGGTCACACAGCTAGGTTGCAGGTTAGATCCTTGGTGGGGGCATGTATGGGAGGCAATGGATTGACGTTTCTCTCTCACGTTGATGTCTCTCTCTGTCTCTCTCTCTCTCTCAATCTCTCTCCTGTCCTTCTCTCTAAGATCAATTAACGTGTCCTCAAGTGAAGATTAAACAACAACAAAAAGAGTAAGGGCATTGCACCACTGCCTCTTCCAGACTTGGCCTAGCAAAGCAGGGGGAAAAAACAAACAAACAGAAAGAAAGATCTGGAATCTTCCTAACCACAGATCTTGACTCATGAGGGTTTGTGGTATGAATTCATAAGTATGTGTCCCAAAGACAATAATCCAATATTTTAATAATGTTCTTCTAGGTTATTTGTGCCATCATGTTATTGTTAGAAGTAAAAGAAAATCCTCAAAAAATCCCCTCCCCACACACATAAAAACAACCACTATGAGCTTATATTTTAAAATCACTAAAACAGATGAAGAATTAAAGCGACCGTGAACACTGTTATTCTGCCCTTCTCTGCCAAGGGTCAGGTAGGCCTTTCAGCTTTGATTCAGAGGCCAAGAGCACCAACCATGCCCACACTCTCAAGTGATACCTGGCTTCACAAGGCCACAGAAACAGAAGTCAGAAGGCTGGGGGCCACATTAATAGTCACACCTGCGTGGGTATCTTCTGCCTTAGTTGAACTAATCCTGCTCCTTCTAAAGCCAACCTTCCCTTATTGCAGTAAGATATAAAATACCATCCCTTCTTGCCTATGCAAATACGGTGCACCAGAAATTTTCTTCCTCTTTCTATTATTCCTACATTTTCCTTTCCTCCCTTTCTCTACTTAGCATAATAAACATGTGCTCATTTATTGATTGTAAACATAAAACAAAAATTAACATCTCTTGACCTTTTTACACACTGCCCCATTCTCTGCCCCCTTTAGAGCAAAAACTCTTCTGACAAGCTGTCTATCTTAGCCTCTCTCTCGCGCTCACGCTCTCTCTCATATGCACATACACAGAGACAGACAGACACGCATATACACACACCCCCTTCCAATTCTCTCTTGTATCTCTTTCAGTAAGGTTGTCTCCAGCTAATCCATGCAAATGCATTTGTCAGGGTCCTCAATGACCTCTGTATTAGAAAATGCAATGAAAATTGTATTTTTCTTACTAGTGTTATTTGTCATTTTGTCACCATGTCCTTTTAGATAAGTTCTCTGCACTTGGCCTACTGGAAATATCAACAGGACAGGCCCAAAACTTAACTCCTAATCATTTACCTCCCTTTCCACTCTGTATGCTCCACCCAGTCTTCTCTCCACCTTGGTTTGTGGCAAGTCCCACAGTTCAAACTAAAACCTTGGAATTATCTTTTATTCTTCTTTCTCTGTCAGAGCCCACATCTATTAGCATCCCCCTAAAATACAAGAATTTAACATGTCTTAGAAAATTGAGTGTATACAAAAATATAACAGTGTAGAACAGAATTCCTAGACAATAATGGCAGATGAGTCAGAATAGGAGTAATTGGAGTTCAAGTGTTCTGAAGTCCTGGTATTACTTGAGACAGAAGAAACAAATGCTAATTAATCTTAGATATTTGCTGAAGTAAATAAGCCTATAGAAATTCTGATATAACTTCCAGTGCTTTCAATCTAGCAGAGAGAGAAGAACTAGAGTGGAGAGAAAAATAAAAAGCTCAACCTAAACGAGGCAAAGGAGGAGAGAACAAAAATGTAAAGATAATAGGAGAAAGTAATTAAAAATAAAATCACTAAATTATCATAGAAATGCTGACAATTGTGTCAAGACCACTATAGATATGTGGTCTAAAAGCTCAGGCTGAAAGACAAAAAATGGTTGGATTAGAAAAATATAAATAAAAGCCAGTCATATTTTGTACAAAAGAGAAACACCTAGAGCAAAAGACCTAACTTTACATTATAAAATTCTTAGTGGCAAATTTAAAATGAGCAGAAGAGGAAACACCATTCAATGTTCCTGCACTTGTGGTCGTTGAAACAACTTTGAGTCACAAGAAGCCCTGTGACTGCAGGGCCACAGAACCACGGTGAGTAACGTGTTACCAGCACCGAATACGCGGCACCAGGAAACCGCAGCGGCGAGATCTATAGTTTCGATAAAAGCATGTTTGAAGAACATTGCATTTTGGATAACGAAAGTATTTCTGCCTCCTTTTCCCAAGTGGGAAATGTGAAATGACGTGGGGACAGTGTTTAGGACACTAAAGAACAAGCAGCGATGCACACTGACTGGACAATCAAATAGCCAAGCCCCTCTTCTCTACTGCTTATTCTAAACTTCCTCCAAAAATGACCGTAATGCTCGTAGGCCCATGAATTTTGTAATAGATTTTTTAAAATTTAAATTGTCTATATAAGCAGGGCCCAGGATTCTCCACGTCCTAGAATTTTTCAAAACTCTGTTGAAGGCATGCTTAGTCCCTTGAATCACTATTTATTCAGCCATGTTATTTGGCTAGAGTAAGAGAATTATTATTTTCATATTTAAATGTTGCAAGTAAAACAGAATATTTAATGACTTATTCAAAATTATTGCAGCTAATATGGCAATGAAAAAATGGTTAATATTCTAATGTTTCTTCTATTTTCAGATTGTAAAATGGTATTAAAGTAATCTTTTCGCTCAGGGTCAACTAATAGAAAGGAGTATAGTATATTTGAATCAAGTGGTATAAACTCCTAGTGCTGTATTTGTAAGATTGATTGCCTAGAAATTTCTTAACTGGGGTATCTAATCCAGAGCAGCAGTGGCATTCACTGAAGGCAGAAGATTACGGTGTGGAAAGAACTGGGGGTCAAGTGTTTGGAGTGGAGCTGTGCCCCTTTTTCTCCATTCCCGTCCTGTGTAAGATAAAGAGGCATCTTAAGAATGAACTTGTATGCACAAGAGCCCAGATAAAGTGGATATCAATGCGGTACAATCAATAACCTTGGGTTGTTTTGAAGCCACATAAATCTAGGTTTGAATCCTGGCTTCTGTTACTTCTGAACTGTGTGACTGGGGATAAGTTATTTACCTTTTCTGAGATCCAGGTACTGAGTTATAAGTGTGAAATATGAGGAAACATGGTCAGAGTCTGCAGCATAAGTGGGTATTTGATTCAAGATAGTTATTACTATTATTTCACTATATTGGTCTTTTGCTGATGTGGGTCATTATAATAAATAATAATTATTGTTAGTGTCATTAAGTTAAGAATAGAACAATGTATGTTTGGAAACGAATCTGGTAACTATTTCATCACTGCTAGGTATTTCATAGTATAATAATGGCTTGAAAAAGTTCAATATGCTTGCAAAGAGGCTAAATTAACTGAATGGATTAGGGAATGCAAATGAGATAAAGAAATAGATTATATGTTATCTTAGGTTGAAAAGACATTCAACCATTTCTGCATAATATTAAAAATTATACTCGAATGCTTACAGTCAAATTTTAGTGATAAAAAGGTAGTTAAAACAGATGTTAGATTTAATTGACTAGTAAATCTAAAGAAGCTGATGGATTCATCCAAATCACTTGACTAAGCAGGCAGCCACAAGTACATA